>JAHWFP010115889.1:0-15991 GCA_023313725.1 Lithobius niger | reverse complement strand
TGGCTGCTGGGGATTTGCTACTTTCAATTAATGCGAAAAAAATAATTTAACCTTAAATATCTTGTTGCCAAGCATTTTTTCGAGGAAATTATTTTAATACTAACTAGAACTTTAATCAAACCATGTTTGCTGGATTAATTCAGGTGTGAATTTTTAAGTAAATATTTGCATTTTATACTACTTGAACTACTTTATTCATTATTTGAAACCCATTAGCACCAGTTTTGGAGCTTGATAAAAATTTGGAGCGTGATAGAAATTTATGGTGCATCATATGCAGTAATAATACCCCCCCTCCCCCCGACCACACTTTCAATATGTGGATTCAAGGCTCCATAACTACAGTATCAGCAATCTGGGAAATGCCATCTTAAAAGAGTTACACACAATATAAATATAACTACTGTACTGAATTACAGCTGCATCATCTGAAACGTGAACAAGTTGTTTAAAATTTCAGGTTGGAGGTTGCGTTGAACACTAACTTACCCTTTGGTCTTGCCTTAAATATTGTCTTCAATGTCATAGATGTAACCATTGTAACCGTTAAAAGTCCTTATTTACAATATTTTGACTGTTTTTGGCACATGGGCAATTAGTTAAGTACGAATATAACACGTCTCGCTTTAACACACAGCCATAAATAAAAAATCTGCAATTTAACAGACGTATATCACTTCAATCACCATTAGCTTATCATTTCATTACAAGGTTCTTATTCTACTGCACAGTAAAGCCCGCATTGATTTACCATGAATTTATTAAATTCTATGTTCTCGTCCAGTTGGTGATGGGGGAGTAGGCGAATCCCCACGTGCAGGTTCAGGGGTATGAGAAGGAACGTATCCGCTTCTCCCTTCCATTGGTCCATCTGGATCATCTAACAGGGGCACTTCACCACTAAGTCTTGCAGTTCGTTTCCGATCAGCCTGCAATTTTTGTAGTTCTGCCTCATATAATGCCTCTTTGGCAAGTAATTTCTCTCTCCGAATGTTCACTTTCACATTTTGTGGTACGTCTGGTATCACGTATGCCATGAAGCCCGTTAAGAAGAACACCAAGTGCTGAAAAGATAAAAAGGATTTTTTTTTTATATCTGTTACGGTTTGTCGCGTACATAGCACCTCTCACTTTACTTTATATAGTGTGAAATTTATACTGCTCATAATAATGCATTGTACAATTCAGTTATTACTATAATAAGGCTGTCAGATACTATGTTTTCGATTTCGATTTCGATTCCTACTGAAATTGAAGATGAACTGAAAATAAAGGGCATGAATTGAAGACACTGGTACTAGGGTTTAGCGATTTCAAAATTTATCACGCGATTTGAGTCACAATTCCGAGAATTATGGAGAATATTACCGCTAAGCTTCACAACGAAGACACCTTCAATGTCTTGCGAATTTTCAATGGCAAACTGCCATCTTCCTCGGGCACTCTTTACAAAGTATCGGCCTCTTTACACCTACATCGTCTGCTACGAATTTCTAACCGCCAACATCGTCTGCTACGAATTTGTAACTTCCGCTCCTCGCAGCCTCCCGTATTCCCATAAAAAATACCGGTCTATGACGCATGGCGTCGCGCTACAAAGGTTTATGCATGCAGTCGATTGTTGCTGGCTACTTTGAAACAATTCAACTCAGCTCTGAAAGCCTGCATCTGCGAAATAAATATGCCATTCTATCGTTTGTAGCTGCCAATTTCAAAGCCGAAGGCCTCAACGTAGCTTAGTTTGGTTTAAATATATAAGCGTTAGCAGAAACGCGGATTCTTTCATTTTGTCCTTCAACAATCAACTTTTTAGCAAAGACAACATGTGCACGAAGAATTGATCTGGAGTTTGCTGAGTGGCATTGTTCCCTAATTACAATGGTTAAAACAATGTACAACAATCAAAATGATCGTTCAGGGTCCCGTAACTCTGGAATGGCTGGACCAATCAAAAAAAAGTGGTCTCTGTGAGGATGAAGCCCAGGAAAATTTTTGGCTTAGATGATGCTTCAGATTTTAGGTACGTGCAGTAGTGTTTTCTGAAACCGTTGTCACACAAGAACAAGAACAACCACAACAACAAGTGTACATTTCAAATTTACGTGTGGCTCCGTACGCTTACTCTTGCACGGAATTTGATAAAAGTTGACATAATATACCTTCCATAACTATCTACTATCTGGCCATAATTTGGTCGAAATGTATTGAATAGGAATGGAGATATTAATAGTTTTTGTTTTGCTGGAAAGAGGACTTCAATCATACAGTCGCCATGTAAACCTCACGCAAAATGCAAAATGTAAAGTAAAGTCTGACTGAGCGGAGAATTCAACCTTCAACCTTTAACACCAAAGCTGAAGTCCTGCATCTCATCCATACTAACATGGCCTAAAAATAAATCTTTTTCCTGCCAATAGTTTGCATACGCTAGGTTCGAGGGGGGGGGGGGGGAACCTTCTGACTTTTTTAAATAAAAATTTTCAGCAAAATTAACCCCTGTTTACGTAAATTCCTTTTCTTTTTCAGACTTCATTTTGAAAACGCATTCTTATCCCTGTTTATCATTAAAATAACATAAAGTAGATCAATATTTGCAGCTCACCTCAAATACTACTACAAAAGCCAGGCGGGCAGCAAATACATGCCAGTATTGTAAGGAACGACTATATTTGTGTTCATGTTCAGGTGGGTAGCGATAGTCCCGATACCTAGAACAGTCAAGAATAATTTTAGAACGCAATTGATAATAACAATGTTGTGAAAAAAAAATTGGAAGGCCATGCAAAGTTATAAAAATGGTTCTCAAGGCCCTCCCGGACCAATTTTTTTGTACGAAACAAAAAAATTGACATGCCATTTGTGACTTTTCCAAAGTCAACATTAGTCTGATCAGTACTGTTCTATCAATACTACGCAATCCTTCGCATCAACAAAAAGCCTCGCATCAAATTATTTTTGGGGGGTTTTTGAAATCCGATCTATGCTTGCTTCGAATAAAAATTTTCGAAAAATTTAATGCTGTGTTGAGGCAATCTGGCCATTTTTTTTTAATGTGAGGAGTCAATGTCTTCTCCTTGAAGTAATATCTTTGCTTCAATGAGAAATAAGAGCTGTAACCACTATTTGGATGGATTGCTTTCGGAAGACGAATGTGTGCTGGCGTTCGTTTGTTTTAGTTCTGAAAACTATATAAACTACAAAAATGGTAATTCAGGATGGCGTTAATATAGGTGTAAACTGAATGTGGGACACAAGCTTTATGGATTGGGGAATTTTAAGCCGGATTGAAGTGTAAGTCCACCATTTGAAAATGTCAAACACACCTTTAATAGTTACGACTTGTTCGTCCAACAAAAATTAACTTCAGTATGAAAATGGCTTGTTTTATTGTTTATTTACCACAAAATGTGTTTAAAAAAAGCCTCATCTCTTATCTGTTTTCAACTTTCTGTGTCAGACAACTATTTTTTTTTAACTTTGCTTGGCCTAACCGCATCAGTGTAGTTACTGGTGTCACTGCGGGAAGCCTCTTTTGTTGCCATAAGGCAAAACTTTTATTTCTATTGAGATAATGTTTTTCCCTCTCGTTTAGCTTACGTTACGTACCAGCAAACGGAATAATTATAATATTGACGTTCACGGATTTCTTTACTTGGTCCAGTTTCGCCTTCTATAAAGTCTGACACATTGAATTTTGACAGGCTGTTCTCAATGTATCCCGTTAAGTTGAAGGAGTTGTTGATGCTGTATTGGTATTGATAAACCATCCGTGGTACAAAGCCACTAGTGTAGGCTATTACAAAAGCCTGGAAATAAACAAATGGTTATTATTAAATTTCATGTTTTTATATAAGTGTACACTCGGTTTCCATACTGTATTTAACGGTACAAGTCATCCATCCAATAATGATTTCATCATCGTACAGCATTGTTTGTATCAGAATAAACGTTAAAAGCCTACACCAAGGTTTATTAAAATTTAGAATGTTACATATACTTGGGGTTAATTCTGTATGATACAGTGCTTGCAACAATTATCAGTAAGCCGATAATACAGTTGTTGGATAAATCAGTTTGTAAACTCATAATCGGTTCATCGATTCATTAACAGGTGACGTCGTACAATAATCCATTTTGCAATCGTAGAAAACTTCAGAGCAATTTTTGTTTATTTTTCCATTTTTCCCTTACCGTTTCTTTTACTCCATGGTTACTCCGGCTCTCCTGTTTGACGTCCGTAGTCCGATTAATGTTTTTCTATTGTCATATTTTCTTCACCGAACATGTTGCACGCGAGTAGTGTGCATGGCTTTTGTAGCAACGAACTCGTCTGCATAGCAACTAAGCAGTTTGGTTCCAATAAATCATTGCTTGTTACGTGGTGTAAGGCAGCCTCAACAGTGCCTCCATGAAGTAATGTGTGGAAGAATTTTCAAACACAAGATACAAGCACTGTGATCAAAAAATGTAGACTCAGTTCTTAAAAGAGCCTACATTTCATATCTCTTACCTTAGTTCCGATAATTATTTTGCCAAAAAGCATATTTTGGTTTTTGGTTTGAAAATATAAAAAAAAACGAATAATCAGTTTGCAAAATAACCACAAACTGCGAGTCTTACTCCTAAAAACATCCATCGGGCAGCAGCCAATGAAAACACCTTTTTATCCTTTTTTATCCAGTCAAAAATCATCAGCTACTGATAACTATACAAAAGCTCTTCCACCAACTGTTAGTTGTAAATTCCTTCGGTAGGAAGGAAGGACATACAGGTTTACATCACTTACACTAGAATGGCGCAATATTGGGGCACCAGTGGGTGTAATACAAAGACTTGGTGTCCTACCACACCAACATCACACTATATTGTATAAGGGTATACCTGCTAAAACAGAGCTGGATGACTACAGGCTTGGAAAGCCATGTTTACTTGCCTGACTAAGGGAAAGTGCTGCTTGACAGATGTCTTGCAGGCCGAACTCCCAGACCTGGCGGTTGATACTCGGCAAAGTGATGCTTGCCGAGATAGCGGACTGGTACCGGAGCCACCTAGTCCTTAAGAACATAAGGAGAGCCGTACTTCAGGATACTGACTTCAGGATTAATGCCATTCCAGGAGACGCCCCTTATCAATTAAGGGGGTTGGGAAAGATTCCCGATGCCAGACGGCGAAAGCCGTTTCGGGTGCTTGGCATGTACGCATCCTGTAGTCAGGCTGAGTAAATGTGCCCCTAGCAGAGCGCCCTTTACCCTTTATGTGGGGTTCGACAAGGATCGTTGGGCCTATACATTATTTGGCCCCAACCGGAGACATATCTGTTTCATCCGACATAACTTTTGTAGGAGATCACAATGGAAACGACTACTTTCTGTTAGAACGTTCGCTAGCTGTCCTTGTGCCTAGAGCTGTTGCTCTTGGCCAGCTAGACTCCTAACTCTTCAACATCTTGTTTAAAAGTCCTGGCAAGCTTCTGCGCCATTGTTGCTGTTCTGTTGTAAGTAACCGTGCTTACAAGGTAACCTTACATTGTTATGGGTTTTTAGTGTTGGTTGTTATGTACTCAGCCCTTTACCTTGTACTCCTTGCTAATTCTCCCAGGGTATAGGCCGCATAAGTTCATGCTCGTGTCCGAGTAAGTTTTCCTTTCCTCCAAGATGTAAGGGGTGAACTAGCTGAGGTGGAGACCACGCAACCTGTTTAATCTGCTGTAATGGGCAGATCCCGGGATTCAGGTTGATGGATTCCAATAATCCAAAACCACATGTCCGGACTTACGGAACCTAGCGGCCGCCCTTCCGAACTGTAAGTGTAACCATTCCATCTTCTATATTCATAAGTATTGCAACATGACCTTTTCCCATATTGCTATTTTGCCCAGGCCTACCCTAATCTGTTACGCAAGATTTACCAGCCCTTTGCTTGTCAGCGAACTTTCACATTATACCACTCATGTCAATTATACTGTGTGTTACAAGCCAAGAATTAAACGCAGGAGTTATTTACAGTCCCCTATCCAAAGTTGTCCGTTCCTTCGTGAACCTGCCACGAGCGTCATGCAGTTTCACAATAATTCTATAGAGGAAGGACGAGAGAGAAGAGAAGTTTCACCGTATATTAGAGAGGCAACAGATTCAGTGTTCCCGCTTGAGCTGAAATAAAATATTTTTGGACCGCATACCAGAGTTTGTATTGTTGTCAAGATAGACGTATGTGTCCACCGTTGTTGCCCGTCTCCAGATCAGGATACAGCCTCACATTGGGATTTACTGTTGAGCGGTTTCTTCAAATCCAGTCCAACCTATTTGAGGTTGAGGAATGGAACAGCACGCGCTGCCACACTAGTAAGGTCCCCACATGATCAAAGCCAGCACTATAGTAGGGATGTGATCTAACTCATGCTAACACTTTGTACACAGTAGATTCATAGCCAAGATTCATAGCTAACTTTTCTCAGTATTCACTCTACAAGTCGAAATAGACACTTTGAAATATAGCAAAATGGCTCCGATTCTATGAGAGTCAACGGATTTACGTTCATAAACACTCAACATTATTTACGCACAGTTTCAAAACAGCGAAAATAGTTAATTCTTCCGTAAATTTTCACCAGCTTTGAAAAAAATAAATAGACGTAAATCTACTTACATTTCGTCGGAGTGGCATGACCCGGATTCGAACCGGCTGCCCAGTTCACCCCCAGATCACTTGCATAGCGCCTTAATCGCTATGGCGACATCCTCCACTGGCATAAAGATAACTCACTGAACCCGTTATTAAGGTCACAACCGTGACCAGGATTCCATTCGACCGAAATTTGCTCGGCCGAATTTCGGGTTCAGTGAGTTATCTTTATGCCAGTGGAGGATGTGGCCATAACGATTAAGGCACTATGCAAGTGATCGGGGGGCAACTGGGTAGCCGGTTCCAATCCGGATCATGCCACTCCTACGAAACGTAAATGCATAAAGGTGGCTTACTGAACTACGTTATTTCTAGTGTATAATTTTCGCTGTTGGCTTATTTTCAATTTTCCTGTGAAAAAAATGTGTTGAATTTTCTTCCTGCTGTCTTCATCAGGCATTAAGAAAAATTATTCAATTAGTTTGTAATTTTGTAACCGTAGTGTGATGTAACTAGTTTGAAGAACTTTTCTTAAAACTTCCGGATTACTTTGTGAGAGCAGAGAATGTACCGTTCCAAGACACCCAATGACTGGCACAAATCCCACAACAACATATGTTTTCATATGTTGTTGTAGGATTTGTGCCAGTTAGTGGGCATCTTGGAACGTTAACTTTTCATAATACCTGATGAAGACAGCAGGAAGAAAATTCAACAAGGTTTTTTTTTCAAAGTTGTCGAAATTTGAGGAAAAATTTACTGTTTTCCGCTGTTTTGAGACTGTTTTGAGCTCTTAATGCAATTGTTAAAAAATTTAATGAGAAATTTGGGAGGAAACAAAAGCATAAATGACTTGGTTATACTGGTGTCATTCTGTAAAATCATTTCACAAACTTCAAACGTTATACATGTCAAACAAATCGTGTCTACACTGGTTTAAGTTGATTTTTCGAAACATCTTTTATACTCACATTTACTATGACAGCAAACATTGAAACTCCATGAAGAATTTGTAACCATGCACCTAAAACAGAAATTTAAAAGGACTCGTGAATATAAGCAGTAAAAATAAGTAAATACAGATACACACCTATTCATGTTGCCTTTTGGACTTAAATGTCAGACTGCTTGGGCGGGGAATCGAACCCTGACATTTGAAACCAAAGGCCGAGGTCCTACTGCTGACACAGCCCTTTGGCTTCCTGGAATCCTGAATAGCTAAGGAATTCCGACGAAGGATACACCGTGGTGCTAGTAATCAATTGAAAAAAAATAGCAAACTAAAACATTGTTGCTGCTTTAGAGCTAACGAAAATAGTAACATTTGATCGTCATATTAAGCCACTACAGAAAGGCTCGCAACTGCTAACAAAAAAATGGATTTCGTTAATGACTCGCATCTGTTTTTTGCTAGTTGATATGGAACTAAAACTCTCAATGCCATGTTGAATGAATGAGTAGTGTTACCCTCTAACGCAATTGTCGGCACTGCTGCTTACAAAATTAAAACTGCAGCTAAAAATTAGACCTAGAAGGTCTGAGAACATTACAATTATTTAAATCATATCTTCACACCTTTCGACCTTCAATTGTGATTTTTAAATTTAGCGATCATGGTTGCAGAGGTGTGCACTTCAACTTGTCATCGGAGGTAACTTAATCGTTTATCAGCGGCGGCATCATCATCCTTTTGAATCTTTGGATTATTGTTAAAAACCTCAATTTACCAGTGGCACCTGGTTGAAATTGATTTCTATTGCCTAACCGAAAATATACATCACCTGGAAATATTAGTATTCTCCTTCTCTGAATGCTTTACTCTTAAGAGATTAAAGTTAGAAAGCTACCAGCCCTGCAAGCCCTCGTCCACATGTGCATGCCTTTCTATGCTCTATGCCTCTCCATGCTTGTAATAAGCGTGTACCAGCATCTTTTCTGCCTCAATATGTCCCGGTGGAGACGTTGAGGGGAGGAAGGGAGAGCGTCAGGTAATGTATATTTTCGGTTAGGCAACAGAAATCAATATCAACCAGGTACCACCACAGTAAACTGATGTTTCTAATTGCCACCGAAAATATACATTATGTGGAAATATTAGCATTTCCAGTAGACCTCGTACAGTGGTGGTGGGAATCATCGGACTGGCTTCCCCAGGGTTGCGGGCTGCCTCGCTCAAACCTACAAGAAACTTGCAGAGTGGAGCGCTGACGGGAATGTCTTGCATCCCATGGCAGCGTCCACAGAAGCTTAAGGGGTACTTAGAATTCGTCTAGTTGTTAAGAACGTCCTGGACGGTTTAGTCCTTGGCCTGGTTAGACAAATCAAGAAATTAGTGTGATGTGTAACAGATGAGTTCCGTTAGAAGCAGCTGAAAGGATGCCAAATTATATGATTGGAACGTTACTGTGAGCAGGCCCAGGACGTGGAGATGGCTCTAAGGTCATGGGTGGTGTCTTGGCCGTTGATTGATGTCGAAGATTTTATTAGGGTTTAGACAGAATGGTTTTGACTAAGTTGTTGACCATAAGTACAGACGAGTCCTCACTGAGTTTGGCTAGGCGAAAGGAGGGGGTGCGGGGTGCTGCCTCACGAGATTCTGCCGCTTGTCGTCCCACATAAGTTTGTTGGGTGTAAAGGGACCACGATGGTGTTCTGATGTATCGTCCGGAACGGTGAAGGGAAAGGGGTCTCTGCAAGGGCGAGGAATGGATAGTCAGGGTGAAGGCCAGTGCTCTGTTACAGCGAACGTGGGCTGTGAGCGAGATGAGAAGGATCGTCTTGTAGGTTTAGATGTCAGAGGTAATGAGATGCGAGTGTTCTCCGAGGTGACATCTAGAAGAAATTGCCTAATCGATAGAGAGGTCCTGGCCGGAATAGCCCGTGATTGATAGACTGTTTTGAGAGCTGTGATCAGTGCAGGAAAGCAAAGGGTGTCGAGGACAGTTTTGCTAGCAGTCCGGATAAGGAGTGAAGAGCGGAACTGGAATGGCGGAGCCCTCCAAGACCTCTTGGAAAAAGTTATTGAGCAAACGTCAGAACATTGACAGCAATAAGGCGTGTACCGACCCGCAATGAAACATCAACAGGACCTACTTGCCACTGCCAGCTGGTGTAGGTCTAGTTTTTTGGATAAACCCTGGCCAGTTGTCCTGGTGATGCGGGAGGTCAGTCCTGTAGGAACAGCTGTAGGAAAGCAAGGGATCAAAATCCGATTTCGGAAGCTTCTAAACTGGCAGGTGGCGAGACAGAAGCAATATGTAATGGGCGAAGTTGAAACGTAGACAAGGTCAAAATACGTAGCAGACTGTGAGGTAGAACCTCACGATGGGATGGCCGGTGATTGTGGAATGCCACATGAGAGAAGGTAAAATACTGGCGAAACAAAACGCCTGTTACTTCTTGCGAGGACCCAGTGTCATGTGAAGATAGAAAAAGAAAACCTGCCTTTGAGTGGTTAGCTGAAATATTGCCTTCGTTTGTTTATGTTGTGGTGGAAATGTTCGAAAGGAACAGGTGACAGTAGGGACCGCTACAGAGTCGGACTGGGTAGCAAAGGGCGCCTGTGCCATTTAGAGAAATGATGGGGGAGGGGCGCCATGCGTTTTACTAGGATTTTAAGTTTGACGAGTCTGGAGAGTGCTCTAAGGTCCCCACGCATTATCCAGGGAAGAGCCCGGAGCCTTGCTTATTTTGATATTCTACTGGCTTTGAAGTGCGTCAACACATGCATTACCGTGTATTTCAAGGAATGACTGTATTATGAACTTCTTTCTTGGACGTCATCAGTTTTTTTTTGGGGGGGGGGGAGTTTAACAAAAGTGTTGAAAATGGAAGGAAAAAGGAGAAAGAGAAGGGGATTTTGTGCCCGAAGGGAAGCTCAACAGCAGAGAAGATTTCATTTTTCTTTCGGGAAGGGGTAGAACAGAATGCAACCCATGGGGCGCCAAAAGTGTGGCAACCAAAGGGCTCGGAATGGCACTATAGCCAGTCCGAGCCTTCCTTTATAGAGGGTATGAATTTGGGGAGTAGCAAAGATCTGGTTGAAAGGGTTGGTGGCGTCTTGGAGCACGGCGGTGAAAAACTGCGTATGAAACAGTAGGCAAGGATCAGAGGGTAGCTGCAAAAACTAAAGTGTACAGAAGCGGTTGAGAACCGAAGGCGAGGTCAACCTGTCTGGTTTGGCAGACGAAAAGCTAGGCAGCACATGGAAAGGGTGTCTATTGGTGACATACGATGGATTTGTCCTTGCTTGTTGGTGGTGCTAACCGAAATGATAGACGAGAGGTGAAGGGCCTTCCGAAGGTGATGCAAAGACGCATTCATGAGTACAAGGTACATGCAGTCAAGCGCCGGATGACCAAGATGAATGTCGCTGGAAGCCTGGAACCTGAGCTGTCGAGAAGACGAGTAATGGAGTCGCAGAAGCACTGACAAGACGAAAGGACGAAGAAAGCCCCGCCGGAAAGGAAGGGAGGAAGCAGTTCGGCGCTTGTAGCGAGACATAATAGGCTTGTGTAAAAGAAGCCTTGGACATCTGCCGTACACCATGCACGGGCAGGGCATGTATAGTCGAGTAGACGAAGCAACTGTGTTTTGAAAAAAAAAAGAAATGCAGGTCAGTGTAAAATTTGTTGATCTGAAAAGGTCCGTCATGGAGAGTGACAGACCAGCCAGTCTGAAAACAACAGTTAGTGAAGGAAGATAGCCATCAAAGGATCTATCGATAGTTATGAAACAGCAGCCTTTCGGAAAGGGATCCTTCTAGAGGCATCGAAGGTTGCACTGTAAAGAGCTGTATTTGGAACAACTGACGTTGACTTGGAAAGTCAAAGTGTACAATATGAAGGGTGTGGGAGCAAGGCCCTAGGGTAGGAGGTGCAGCGTTGGAGACCAGCTGTTGGTAGAAGCGCCGGCCAAGGTGCAGGAGACCTGACGTCGGAAGAAGTAGCGACCGAAGGGTCGTTTGTTGTTGTGGTACCAGAGCTCTTGCAGCCTGTAAAGGGTGAAGAGCGAATGACAAGGTTTAACTTGTGATGGTACAACTGTGTAGTTAAAAGCGAAGGAGAATTGATGGTAGAAATGACAACCGATGGATCCGAATTTTCTTAGTCTTTTTTTTTTTTACCAAAAGTGACAGAGGCTTGACAACAGCCAAAGTGTCAATGATGAAGGCACTTTTGACCTTGTCGCTTGATGAAGGACAGAAGGCTGGTGACGAAGGACCAGTCATAGATGGAGCAGACAAAGGATCTCAAGGAAGAAGCAGTAGTGCTGAAGCTTGACAAAGGGTGATGCGCTGAAGGCGAAGGCCCAACTCCAGACCGCACCAACGTGCCGGTGCTGACGAAAAATAACAAAGTGGGAGAGCGAGCTAAACTAATTAGACTGAACCAAAAGTCGGGAAAGCTGGGGAACTTTGGGGTTAAATTAGGGTAAAGAGGGTTGTTTAGGTTGGGGGGAAAGAGCCTAACCAAAATTGGGCCTACTAAAGGCCTAAAAGCCAAAATCCCCCTAACTAGGAAACCTAGCAGGGGTTGAAGAGAACCAGCCAGTTGGCTGGCCCGAAGGCTTTCCGATTTTTCCATGCTGGCCCCTTGCTTAAATACGTTTTGGTAACCCCTGGCAACCGCGAAATAGCCAGGGTATTATGGGTAATGGAATGTTCTATTATGTTCTAGAGGCAGGAACCGGAAACTAAATTATAAGACATAGATAATGTCCACCTATGTTTGAATGGACACCCAAGACTAAGATTGGCCATTGGCCCCAGCAAACATGAAAGTAAACAAGATTTGCGACAGGTGCCATGGCTAAAAATTTCCTTCTTACAAATGCAATGAATGTGGGTGGCTGGTGGTAGGCTACGACTGTCAATAGGCCTGCCTGTGAAGGGCCAACCGTAGCAGGAATTGAACGCGGGATCTCTCGCACACTGGTCCTCAACGATAACCACTAAACCATGCTCATGTTGAGAGCAGAGTGCTGATGCAGTGTTAGAAGTCGATTGGCCGAAAATGCAACAAACGTTGAAATGAAGGCTGTGAGAAGTGGAAGGGAAGAAGCATATCTTGATGCTGTAATCTCAGAAAACGTAGGCGTTAATGATGAAAGGTGTTTCCAATGATGACGAGAGACGTGAAAGAGCAGACGTTCCACTGGTCTTCTGTTTATCATGCCAAGCTGTAGGTTCGTATAGCCAAAGCATGTATGGCGAGTTCAGCTTGGGGGAGAAGTTTGAAAGACGAAGAAGCGTTAGAAGCTGTACTTGCAATGATGGTAGCGTGCTGTTGTGCTTGGCAGACGAGGGGCCAGCCAAGAAACCAACTGTGCACTGTTGGCGAAGGCTAAGGCTTGTCGGTCGACAACGGGCGACAGACGTAATAGCGTGTAGACAATGTGGATGGACGGCCCAAGAGAGGCATTCAAGCCTAAGGATACGAAGGCCGCCATGGTCAGAAGCCATTGACGAAAAGCGATGGTAGTCTGATGATAGTATCAATGATTCTGTAAGATGAGAAAACCAAAGAGCCAACCCCTGCCAAAGCGGAGGACTTGGAAGAACGACACGAAAATCTAGAACGAGATCAAGTGGCACCGCTGAAGGGTGAGCCAAACAATGTTTGTTGGAGTGCTACCTGTTCTTGTCATGAAACTTGAGCAGTGTTTGAAAATAGGGGTTAGACAACAAATCAGGTGAGGGCAGCACACTTCCTGTAAAAGTGTCATAGGTAGTAAGAACGGTCCTGTCGTCCGAAGGGTACGACACAAATTGTCGGCAGCGAAGACCGAAGGTGGTGAATCCAAAGCTTGTGGCCCCAGTGTGCCACGAAGGAGATCTGAAGGGCACAGCATAAAGGTGCCGTCGAATGCGAAGGGTATTGCTGGAACGGGGGGCATTTTCACGCAGCGTTTAAAAGTAGAAGGGAAGATAGGGTCTACAGTGGGAGACGAAGGGCGTTGCCACTTTCGAGCTCCTGCGAAGGCTTGGATCAGTAGCCGTAAGAACGAAGGGCGTTCTGTGTTGGTCGATGTGTTGTTTATTCTTCGTTTAGGTGAAATGGCGAGAAGTGCGTAGGCGAAGGATAACTTGTCCTTTATTTAATGGTATTCTAGTGAACACCAGACTACAGTTTGAGGCAAAAGTTCCCATGGTGTAGTCGAAGGATGACTCCACTTATCCAGCAATCTTCTAATCTTTACCTGAACTTTTAAGGTGAAAGTAGGCTTCCTTTGCCTTAAGAAGTTCCTTCTGAAGAGTTACGAGGTCGGAGGCGCTGAAGTGGTAGTCTGCTCCTGGCCACGAGGTATGGGAGAAGCAGCCGCAATTCGAAGGGTAGCTCCTTCATTACCTGAAGGCTGCAGAGATCCTTCAGGCGAAGGGTGGTGATTTTGTTGGTCCCAGTAGGCCACCGAAAGGGTTGAAAACTCCAGAGGAGGCAAAGAGGCTAATGGTGAAGAAAACGAAGGTTGTGGGGTGGCTACCCGAGCCAAACTTTCCTTCGGTGCGCCTTCGTTGAGGTGTCATGAAGGGAAAACGAAGTATAGCGGTTAACACCGCCAATGGATTTTCCTGGAGCGAAGTGGAGCACATTCGAGCCGGTCGAACCATAATGAAGAAAAGACACTAGTACATACTTGCATGCGTTTATATAGAGAAGGGTTTGCGGGACTGGCGGCACTATAACTTTTATCTCTGAGCAAAGCATTCAGAGAAGGTTATTGCTAATATTTCCGCGTAATGTATATTTCGGCAGCAATTAGAAACTTTCACTACTTATGATTGTTTGGCTTGCAGTTAAATGCTTTATTACTACTATTTTTTAATCTAGGAAAGATACTTTGCAATTGTTATAAACAATGTTACATTTTATTGAAAGCAGCATGCTGTAAACCAGCCCTAGTGGTGGCTAACGTGGGTTTTTAATTTTAGTCGACAGCTATGGACGGTGCACATCTCGTGCGGAAAGAGGTTCCAAACAACTAAACAGAAACTGAACGTAAGAGCAAACGAAAGCCTTTACAATTAGTGATACTTAGCTTTGGCTTACTTAAGAAATGCTAAAATACAAAAAAGGCCAGCGAAGTGCAGTACGACTACTATTTCACATCAAAAAGCAAGGAGCCCAAACTTAGGCGAGTGATTATTGCACTCAAGATTTTTTTACGTAAATATAAATTAAAAATAAATTATTTCTATTCGCTTTGTCTACAGTAGGTTCGAAGCCTGTTTCCTAGTAGTTAAGGGTTCCAAAGTGTAGCAAAAATTACCACTCTTACCTATGTTGTTGGCCCTTGCTGCCATAGGACGTCGAACTTGAGTCACAAATTTGTACGCATCAAGCCTAATTTCCACAACATTATTCAATAATGCAAATAAAGGAGCTAGTGGAAATGCTGCTACGAAAATTGTAACGAACCCGTATTGAATAACTAGAATGGTTAAAAAAAAAAAAACAGATGTCAAGTAGAAACACACGGTAAATTTCATAAGTTGTTTCTTTTTTAATAGAAGTCTGGTAATAAATCTTCGCTTACCCATTTCCAAATATTCATTAAAAAGTGTCATGTGGTCTAACGGCTCAAGATCATAATCCTTCTCCCACCGTGAATAGAGCTGTTTGGTGTTGGCTTGACTTTTACGGGCTCGCCACCAGTTCTGGATTTTCCTGAAATATTATTTCAGAATAAATGTACAGCTTGTGAGCTCATGTTTACTGCAAACACAGAATTTTAAACTTTATCAAATACAAGTGTAGAAATGTGGTGGTATTGTATTTACTCAATAGTAAGGCATACACAGATTAAGGGGAACGGTATATTTTTATGTTAAATTCAAACGATTAGATTAAAACTATACATAATAATGGTTAGGTCAACATAAAAAAATGCCAAGTGTAAAGTGCATAGCGAAAGGCTTCACCCTAAAAATATCCTTGAATGTATTCAGACAAGAAACATTAATTAAAAAAGGAACACTTTTTAAATATTTGGTTGGCCACCTTCAGTTTACACGCTGTAAACACCTCTATACCGGGTGACCCATAAAATATCCTCCACCTGAAATATTTCTAAGTCCAACATTTTTTCTAAGATTTTGAAGAGTTTTTTTAAAAAGTGCAAATAGGGACCACCTTTCTGGATCCGAAATTCAATCCTCATTAAAAAAAAGGGGGTCCTATTTTTCGAATTTTCTTTTTAAAACTTAAAAAAACATTTCAACTTTGTTCTGTGTAGCCATGACGAACTGTACTGACTACGTCAAAACGTTTTTAAGTCAAATTCGGCCAAAAAATAAAGAAAATAGAACCCCCCTTTACTCATTCCATGATGGCCAGGTGGGCACTCAAGGCAAACCAAAGAAAACGGTGGT
>JAHWFP010115888.1:0-42397 GCA_023313725.1 Lithobius niger | reverse complement strand
CCCTAACCCAAACCCCAAACCCTATCCCAAACCCTATCCCAAACCCCAAACCCGATCTACTCCTATGGTAAAATGGAGTTGGAAAACTAGTTTATTTTATTTATTATTCGAGCACATCGCAATGTTTTTTTTTTTACTAAAATCCAAAAAATTCAAATTTTTTCACAATTTTCTCATTTTTTACACTTTTATGAGCGAGGCCAGAAATTTCATATTTTTCACCCTGGGATACCTAACAAAACATTATTTGCTACTTACCGTAAAACAAACACCAAAAACTACTAGTGGCTTCCACGTAGTGGAAAGTCTTGCATTTCGCAGGAGGAATACGCAGCTGTGGAATACTCAAATGTGCTTTGTGATCTTGTGACACTGACGTTTTGGTTTTAGCTATTTATATATCGTCAGAAAGCAAGAAGGAGAACAACCTGTACATCAAACGTGGAACAAGTGGTACAGTCAGGTTAATAGACATTAACAGACTTGCATCTGCTGTGGACTCTTGTTTAAAATCAGCATTCCCTGGCTTACATGCATGGACAGGTTGCAATACAGTCAGTGTTCTTTCTGAGAAAGCTAAACTCAATGAACGGAAACTTCTACAAACGAATATGGAGTGTGTTTCATTGTTTCCAGTGTTGGAGAGTAAGCTTTTATTATCAGACTAGCGGAGTCGCTCGCTTCGCTCGCTCATCCGCCGCATATTGCTGCGCTCGAGATTTCTTGTTGCAACTCATATGGTGCTGACAGACACCAAACAAACAAACAAACAAATGTTTAAGGAAGTGATCCGAATAATGTACGCGTTTTTCGTAGTGCATTAGTTCATAATACTAATGATAAACAAAACTAAAAATGATCAAATAAGTTCAGTGTAGCATTAGTGTTTCACGTGTTTTAGTTTATCCAACGTGCGTTCTTTTATCCAACGTAGAAAGTTAGTCATTTCCACTACTGAATAAATATTTATCCTACAACTTACTAAGAGTGTTTAAGAAAAAGTGCTGTTTCTGATGACAAACGCTGATTTTCGTTCGCTCCGCTCACTCAATCAGCGCAATCTCAGAAACGTGACCACCACCACAGCCGACCTCCATGAAACACACATCAACAGAAAACGCCACGGTTTGAACGTAAGTAAGGCCTACACAAGACACTAACTCGTTCCCAAAGCTGGTCATGTTTTACCACAAGTAAGGAGGGGACTGGCCGATGGACTTACGTAAACACTAATGCTCGAATATTGTTGTTTGAAATGATACAAACACTCCCAGAAAAATGTATCAAACAAATGTTCAAGGAAGTGATCCGAATAATGTGCGTGTTTTTCTCAGTGCATCAGTTCATAATTACAAATGATAAACAAAACTAAAAATGGTCAAATAAGTTTAATGTAGCAATAGTGTTTCACGTGTTTTCTTTTATCCAACGTAGAAAGTTAGTCATTTCCACTACTGAATAAATATTTATCTCTCAACTTACTAAGAGCGTTTAAGAAAAAGTGCTGTTTCTGATGACAAACGCTGATATTTTCGTTCGCTTCGCTCACTCAATCAGCACAACCTCAGAAACGTGACCACCACCACAGCCGACCTCCATGAATCACACATCAACAGAAAACGCCACGGTTTGAACGTAAGTTAGGCCTACACAAGACACTACCTCGTTCCCAAAGGTTGCTCATGTTTTACCACAAATAAGGAGGGAACCGGCTGACACTCATTCGGCTGATGATCAGTGCAGTGTTTTTCGTAAGGTTTCAGTTCGTAAACAAACGATTACTGCGCCTACTCTTTCTTTTCTCTTTGTTTATACTCATTCGCCACATTTAATAAGATTAACCAGATTAATTTTCATTACTGAATAAATATTTAGCCTATTACTTACTAACTGTATTTAGGACAAAGTGCTGTTTCTGATGACAAACGCTGATTTTCGTTCGCTTCGCTCGCTCATTCCGCCGCGTCTCGCTGCGCTCGAGGAGAATTCTTGTTGCAACTCATGTGGTGCTGACAGATATTGCCAGCAAAAATTATCAAACAAATGTTTAAGGAAGTGATCCGAATAATGTGCGCGTTTTTCGTAGTGCGTCAGTTCATAAGACAAATGATAAACAAAACTAAAAGTGGTAAATTAAGTTCAATGTAGCAGTAGTGTTTCACGTATTTTCTTTTATCCAACGTAGAAAGTCGATCATTTCCTAACTGAAGAAAGTTAGTACACCCAAATTCCTGACTGGCCCAAGGACTATGGTGGGGAGATAGGGTCGTCCTCAATAAGAAAAAAATTCGTGAAATCATGAAGTTTCCACCAAAATTGAAATAGAAAGGAGGGAACGTCGGGAATCATAAATTTTCTACAAAATCCGTAACTGGGGGAGGAAGAAGTGGAGTACTGGATTTGATCGACTATGGATAATTAAAAGAAAATTCAGGAAAACATAAGTTTACTCAAAATTCCTTTAATTTTTTTTGGGAGCTATTCGATATTTCTCAACACAAACTTTAGTACTTTTTCCCGGAGTGTGCTGGTTTCCACGCCGCCCCCCCCCCCCCCCCCCCAAGCCGACCCATTCCATACCACCCAAAAAAAATTATTTAAGTTGTATAAAAACGAAAAAATAAGTTTTCGCACGAGCGAACAAATCATACGTAATAAACAAAGATTGCGTTATGTAATTCCTGATTTTTGTCAGGACAACGGCAACGGCGGTGGGCTGTTCTTGTGTTTTGCTGTTGTCTTTGGTACAGCTGTGTGTAGTACGGTTAGCGTAAGTTAGATATAAGTAGAATAGCAATGAGCGTGTAGCTTGCAGGCTAGGCTCAATAAAATAAAATAAAATCAAGCAATATTAGTCTTGCTGATTGTCATACCACACATGCTGATAGTATTTCAAAGTCATTGTCAACTGTTGCGCACACACATGTTTAAAGGTAGTATTTTTGTAAAATTTCCATCAGATATTTTGCGTTTTTTCCCAGGATTTATTTTTTTCCGTTGGCTATTTTTTCCATCAGCTTTTTTCCGGGACTTTTTTTTCCGGACTTTCTTTTCCATCGGTTTTTTTTCCATCAGCTTTTTTTTTTTTCTGGGGCTTTTTTTTACGGGACTTTTATTTCCGCACACACATATTTACAGGTAGTATTTTTGTAAGAATTCCATTAGATTTTTATCACTTTATTTCCCCTAACGGCTTTTTTTTCCACGACTTTTTTTACCATCAGCTTTTTTTCCGGATTTGTTTTTTTCGGGTTGTTTATTTCCATCGCTTTTTTTCCAGGCTCTTTTTTTCCCGCGGCTTTTTTTTCCCGCAGCTTTTTTCCCCCTAGATTCCCGAGTCCCAGTATGGGAAATGGTCTTTTCTTTCTTTCTCAGATTAGTGTTTCTTGTTATCTCACAATGCCAGTCTTTGATGCAGACTGTTTGGTTTGTTAACCCTTTATCTTGTTATTTGCTCTTCTAATTCCGGGTTATATCTTTATTCCGGGTTGCTTAGATAAATACAAATTGTTTGGCCTACGTGGAAACGGTTTTAAAACTACTTTTTTTTGGGCCAACAGATACGTTAAAAAAAAAACACCAAGTTACATTTGGATACCACCACAAGTCTGCCTCATCAGGCTACCAAATCAACTTCTCAGTAACGTTTGTACCTATCTGATTTGCAAATTAAAAATTCGTAGGAACCACATTCGTAGGAACCATATTAAAATTCCTAATGCTAAAATTGCAGCAGTGTGAAAACCACACCAATTTACAAAACAAAAACACGTCAGCTGATACTTTACAGAACTGGTGTGGTTTTCACTCCGCTGCAATTTAATTATTAATTTTTATTTTGTACTGCTGGATAAGAGTCTGGGTGGGATTTCTTTTGAAAATAAAATATATATTGTAAATGTGTTATACATTTAAGGTTCCTGCGTACTTTTACTTATAAATCATATAGGTATAAAAGTTACTGCGAAATTGATAATCTGGCAGTCTGATAAACCAGACGTGTGGTGCCCAAACGTTATTGTGTGCGTGGTGTATCTTGAGTCCTGCAAGTATTTTATGAGCGGCTACGTCTTCCTGGAGGGGGCTACTTCAATCGACGACCGCCATTGTTTTTTTTTAACCATCTTGAATATCAACAAGGCACTCTGCTACCAAAAACGCACAATCGATTAGCTGTGTTAATTCTACGGTGAACTCAAGTTAGGCCGCGGACACGTTAGTCAGTGTTTTTATTGTATTTGTAGCAGAGACTGTTTTGGACTGTTTCCATTGAAAAACAAGTTTTAGTTGTCAAGTCCCTTGTTCACATTCTGCCCACCCACCAACATTTCTGTCATGTTTATGTTCTTGAGCCGACACTCTTAACAAAGATTACAAGGCATGGTTAAATACAACAGAAAAACGTACTAATAAATCATTGATAAAGACAGTATCAAAGCACAGCAATAAAATACAATTGAAAAAAAAAACTATATGTATACTATACTATAATAGGCTTAGTTGGGATGAAATGCACACTCCAAAGCAAATTCATCATTATGACAGCCAATGAAAATTCAGCCCGGACAGCCAGTGAAAATGTAGATGGGAAGTTTGGGGGGGGGGGGGGGGGAATTCGGACCACACAATACAGGGAATGTGTGGGAGGGGAGGCAGGTTTAGGGCCCCCGCGTACACCGCGCGGCCACGTCGCTGCGGCCAACGAGAATGCTTACGGTGTATGTAGCAACGCGCACTTGGCCGCAGCGGCCTGCCTGTCGCTGCGACCACCGGGATTCCGGGCGGCGTGCAGCAGCCACAGGGCGACCGTATTTGCTCCGGGTTCGTTTTTCACCACGTGATCGAGAATTATCAATGAAAAACGGACGTGGCCGCGCGGCACGTTGCTGTGTTTTTTTGGCCACCACGACCACTGGCTGCGCGACCTAGCCACTCAGTGCGCGGGCGCCCTTAGAGGTGTATAATACCGAACTACATAACCAATAGGGGCGGGCGGTCAAGGTAGGGAGTGGGGGCAGTGCCCGGGGTGATTGGGGGGGGGGTTGCCCAGGGGTGGCTGTTTGCTAGAACTGCGTATGTTATGCCGGGTCAGCTACTACAAAGAAAATCAATGCATTTCGGTCTTAACCTAGACAATTATCAGGTGAGGCAAGACACTATTTAAAGTTTAAAATATAGCAACCAGCGCGACCCCCCCCCCCCCCCTCTCGCTCAATGCAGTTCTGGTCCTTTCTTTTTAACTGCTTCTGCATTTTATGCATAAAAGGCGTTTTTGAAATACAGACTGTTGGCTGAGAAATGGGGCGCTTGTTGTGGCTATTGTCTAATGACGTTACGTCCCACTCGAGTCGTTTATTCGAATTGTCATGCGTATCACTTATTAGCGTCAGGCCGGAAGTGCTATAGAATGTCAGTCGATTAACCATGATTTTTTTTGAGAACAGGTCCTAGCAAATTGTAGACGTTAGTAGTGAACGGTTTGTGAATAAATGGTTTGCATGCGAAGGTTTCTAGGTCCTTGACCAAGAATTTTTGTCAATTATGTTTCCGTCTGGAAAAAAAAGTTGAACAGGAATTGGACCAGGTAGCTTCACGTTTTGACAACATCGCACGGAAAACGGATTTCTATCGTTCGTCTAGGGCGGCTGCGAAACGACGGAAAAAAATGGCGGCTACTATGCGCTTCGTCGGTAACTGTCCGAGTAATCTGCGTAATGCGCATATTGACAGTTCGGGTAGTCATGTCGAACAAATTTTGGCAGCTCCTGCTGATCAGGTAGTAGTGTAACAGTTGTGCGAGTCCGTTTCGCCAGCAACGGGGTAGTGCGTAGATATAATACGGACGCATGGAGCCCCGACATTTTCCCGTGTCGATGACGGCTTTCGAAGACTCCGTTACACGTTAAATAAAGGCAGAATTCCAATTTCATTCTACGATTACTTTCAACAGGAAAATAAAAAATAGAGAGCTTTGTCTTTCGTCTGTTAAGGTAATTTTGCTGTAGAAGAAAATTAGAAATTGGCTGGTGACGTATTAATGTAGCTCATAGTCTGATATCACGCACTTCTCTTTACTTAAAAATTAACACGCATTATGTTTGAATAAAGAATGCAATATACAGGGGAACTCATCCTAACCCCCCCCCCCCTCCCATCACCACTCCAACAAAGAAAGCTACCAAACCAGAAATTTTTGCCTCTCCCCTCAACTCTGCCAAAAATTATACTTTTCACACCAGGTGGGGGAGGGAGGGGGGGGGGGGTTGAAGAGAATTGCCTTGTGCATAGATTGGGATCAACGGGTTTAGGAGCCAATTTTTTTTTATCCCAGGCCGTGTCAAAATATTACTAATCTTTTTAATTTTTTATTTAATTTTGTTGTATAAATTCAAGTATTTCCGACTTATGTCTATTTTTTCTACTGATAATTTTTCTTGGATGTGAGGGGGATGGTGGTTGTTGCCCGTCCCCCCTCCCCCCCCCCCCCCCCCCAAAACCGAATCTTGTCAAATTGCATGCCTGAATGATTAGAAATATTTGGTAGGTTTACATTGTTGGAACCAATATCGCACTTTTAAAAATCTAAAAATCGCACATCTAAAAATCGGAGCATTCGTTATTAATCTTCTACGCTTGCCATGAATTGTGTCCCCTATTCTGCAACTGTCGCTTTACCTGCCGCACCCTCGTTTTACAGAAAGCCGTGGGCTCATGGATCAGCATTTATTTAAATTCTTATTTTTTTACTGAATCTTCCCCAGTTATCTGCGTGTAGCTACTTCCGACTAAGCAACTTGAGTCTTTAAAATTTCCTTGAAGCATGGATACTGTTGTGTTTAAAATTGTGTTGCTGTGTAGGCTATTACTTGGCTGTCGTAGTTTAGTAATCTCCACAAACTATTTCAATGCAAAAAAAAAAAGCAGACAACTTTACTGCCTTTAGAATGATGGATGTTTTTAATATCACAGTCCATTTGTGCAGCGATATATTAGACTCAGCGAATTTAGTGGCAAACTAGCGGATATAAACCGTTCATTTTGCGGTTACTGTGTCTGTAAATTTTCGCCTCGTGAATCCGCAAGCCAGGGCCGACGAGAGGTATGCGCACTGTTCAGACTTGCATCGACACGGAGTCACATTAATTCCGGGATTTTGTTAAATACTGACTCGCATGTGAGAGCCGGAATTACAGTAACTCCGGTTTCTTAATTTGCTTTAAAAGTGTTTGAAATAATCCTGAATTGTGGTAACACGCAGTTAACCTAAATCTTGTCTAATTTTACAGTAATATGGTTGAGGTTTTTGATGTTACATGTATAGCCGCAACAAGCGCGGTTTCTGATGTTACATGTATAGCCGCAGCGAGCGAGGCAGGGATGTTATTTATGGTAATTCCTGTTCCCTTGCAGGCGTCCGTATTTCAGAAAAATCAAGAGTTACGGTAACTCCGTGTTACCACAATTCCGGATTATTTCAGACACTTTTAAAGCAAATTAAGAATCCGGAGTTACTGTAATTCCGGGTCCCACACATGGGTCAACAGTTAAGAAAATAACGTGACTCCGTGTCGATACAATTCCGGCGCCCCCTTGTGGTCAGAAGACACCCGTCTTCAAGGCGTTTGAACGCCCGGCGCCAGTAGCCCAGTAAGCGCCGTGCTTATGTTATACTGCGGCGCTTATACATTATAGGCTAACTATATGTCCATTATACTGCAGGTTGCGATCTCTCCCTCTCCTTCCCACACGCCTCTTCCAAAATCTACCCAAAAATTTACTCATCTTGGTACCACAGAGATAATTCCAGCACACTGAAAATATACGAATGTGACATGAAGGGGTGAGACAACAAATATTTGTCTACATTTTAAGGATTGCAGTTGTTTTCAGTTTACAATACAGGTACCCTCTGACTGGCAAGAAAACTTACACGACGGGGTTGAGCTGCCACAAATTGTGGAATTCTTGCAGCCGCCACATAGGATGATTTTCCAACATAGTGGCTGCGTGAAGTCCACAATTTGTGGCAGCTCCCAATTTGTTTGGGCGTTTTAACATTTGAATTGTGAACGAGTACCAAATTCTGGGACGAAAATTAAGTATTTGTTGTCAAAGTCATGTTCTTGTGAGTTTTCTAACGGTCAGAGGGTACCTCTGTCATAAACTGCTGCTGCAACTCACAAATTAATTTTTCAAGACCAATTGTTTTTAGGCTAGGCTTTGCCTTTTTTTTTTCAAAGCATCTTTTTTTCAATATTGTTTTTGGCGAAGGGGTAGTCATTATTCGCCCTTCGCCCCTTTTTGCTCCGGCATTATTCGTTTTAGCCCCTTTGACAAGAATTTGGGTTGACATTTTATCTATTTGACTACGAAAAACTCCCACTTCTCTCAACCTCTCAATGGCCCTGATAACAGCAAACAGCAGTATAACGTTACTACAATCGCGAATTTAAGGGCACGACCGCAATTTTACGGCACAGTGCAGAACACAAATTACCAATTTTTGTACCGTACATTTACGTTTTATACTGTATATTTGTATTTTTTTTTTATTTTTTGTTAACTTTTTTCTGCCCATTGTCTACATTAGTTGACGGCTACAAAATGAAAAAAAAAAATAAATCCCAACGCGAGCTTTTTGAGGTGTCTCTGTGGATCACGAGTAAGGTGGGTAAACGCAGCCCAGTTGAAACCAACTAGAAACCAAGTAAACGACGGTTTGATGAGACCGATATAATCCAGTCGACAAACTATAACTGAGCGTCGTGTTGATTTTGAATTCTTTCTGCGAAATGCTATGTTTTCTACTGTCATTTTATCATCCTAGAAGATGTTTTTTATGCGCGAATAGACAAATTTTGGAAATAGAGAGAAATTACGACAATGTTGTAGCAATACTTAAAATTATTGTTGTACTTCATTTTCTATAGCCTACTTGTTTGTTATTTATGATACATTTAATTATTTATGTATTGACGCATACACAAACACACGCAAAAAACTACCTTAACTAGGAGTCTGCTTGTTTCACAAATTAAAACGGACACAAAATACACATTCAGCCACTCACACGAAACAGACTTAAAATATAAAACAACAAACAGACAAATATAATACAAACAAAAGCACGCATAATACACAAAGTCAGCACGCGCGTCGCAGACACACACACGTAAATATACACTCAAACGCATACACATTAAACATATCAAACACAACTGCGTTCACTTTCTGACGTAACCATTGAGCACAAGTAGTCCTTGTTCCCTGGAATTGGAGTTCAAATTACAGTTCGTTGCGAACGAGTGAACTCTAATACGTTTTTATTTATGTACTTTCACAATCACAGCTGTGAGTATGGGCATACGAGCTCTAATGACTTTTTTTTTTGTTCCGTTTTTTGTTCAGTTAATTTAGTAAGAGCTGGAAAGAAATCGTAAAAATAAATAACGACAGACAAGGAAATATGAGAAGCCTTGTAGCCTAAGTGCACAGTAAGACTTCATTATGGACTTCGACTTTACGTGACCGCAATTAATTTCGAATCCCAACTCAGACGGTCAATGTTTCTTAACTAGTGATCAGGATCTCGTGGTTTCGAATCCCGCTCACGTCATTTCAGTGACTTATTATGCCATAATAAACGCTTACTGAAACTTAGCTGTTTTCGGCGTATAATTTTCGTCTTGTACTGTTGATTCGTTTTTGACTAGCGAATTTTCGAAAAATTACAGCTTGACGGTCGTTTTACCACTTACAGAACTACCCTTACCTTTATTTTCTGCAGCGATCATTTGTAGCCTAAAGCTTAGGTGCTATCGGACTTCAGCTACTCAAGCTGTAGCCTACCTTAAGTTTCCGAATTCAGTTTACAGCTCCGATTTCCGTTAAAAGTTGTGGAAAGGAAACTCGAGAGTGATAATCATCATTCTAGGAATTTCTTGTTTTACAGGCTGCACTCATAAAGGGAAGAAAATGATAAAAACCGATCTAGAGTTTGCAATCGCGCAGCTGGAATTCATACGCGATGGCGAAGGTATCGTTGCCATGGCAACAACATCTGGATCGGCTGTCTCGGGTATTATTTGGGTAAATACTTGCAGCCGCGAAATCCGTAACAATAAGGCAAAAAATTCCCTCGATGAAACAGTTTTCCTAATCACTTCTACACTCCCATTGCTGGCCGTTTCCGTAGTCAACTGCCAGAGGTGAATTCGCTGCCATGTTGGACTTTCAGATGGTACCTATAGCTTTCAGCTGCAAAAATGCAAAGAGAAATCATTGTGTAAGGACACCCTTAGGCCGGGTTTACGCAACGACTCGCCTTTGCATTCTCGCAGCTAGAATTTAATCGCAATGGCATAGTTGTCGTTGCCATGGTAACGACGCCGTCTGGATTAGCTAAATCCGATTTCGTTTGAGTAAATGCTTTAAGTGTTATAATCCGTAGCAATAAGATAAAGAATTCCTCCTGACGAAATGTTCACAGTCCCTTCTGAACTCGCATTATTCAGTGTTTTCATTGCGAGTCAACAGAGCTAAAACCTCCGCCATGTTGGAATTTCAGATGATTTCTAGCTTCTAGCTGCGAGAATGCAAAGGCGAGTCATTGCTAAACGCGCCCTTAAAGGGACATTGCCACCAAATGACAAGCTGCAGCATCTATAGCCATTTACCGCTATCTCGTTCTGTCTAGCCCATACTTTCAACAAGCGAAGGAACACACAAATAAATTCTTTGTACCCAATAAACAAGCCACGTGCCTCCTTAATTACTGAGTGTAAAGTTGGTGCGCCCACACGTGCACCAGGAAGCAAACGGTAAAGTTAAGCCTAACGACATCACGGGCGTTTATTTCTATATATCGACCGTTTTGAAACGCAGATTTTGAACCGCTAGATGGGCGCCATCTAGTGACAGTGATATCGTTAACCTTGATCACTTGCTCCCTGGTGCACATGAACGCACCAACTTTACGTTCAATTATTAAGGCGGCGTGTGGCTAGTCTGTTGTGCAAAAAGAAATTTCTTTGTGCATTCCTTCGCATGTTGAAATCAAGTGCTACATAGAACTTAATAATGGTAGACGGAGCTAGATGCTGGAACATGTCATTCAGTGAATAGGCACCTTTAATCGACAAAACAGTGGTGATTAAAATATTAGTTTATTTGCTGTATTCTTATTTCCATCTTGCACAGTAATTCCTGAAAATGAAGCAATGGAATACCAAAGCATACGAACGAATCCAACACCGATCTTTACGAGCTCACATGAATAGCTCTGGTGCCATGCGCGAGATTTGCTTTAGAAATGATAACAGAAGTAATCGCCTTGTTTCAAAACGTGTGAAATTAGCGGTAATGATGTTTTCTGCGACGTGTGTAATTATTTTCTGCATTTATCACACTAAAATAACTTTTACTGCGTTTCTGTGAGTGTTAAATGGCGTTGTGTTGTTCATATATATAGTGTTTGGGGCCGCTGGCCTTATAGAGCGGACTCTTTTACGGCCACTACAAAAATTCGGCTCAACCATCCCAAAGAAATGTACCGTGGGGCATGGGATAGGATGAGAGGGTTAAAGCTAATTTTTTAGGAGTTGGCAATTGCTATTTTGTTTATATTAAAAAGAAAATACTCTCAGTATCATTATCATGGGGCTTAACGTTTACTCACCAAAGTAAAATAAAAATGCCCATTTCTTTTTCTCTCACTATTAAAAACAAAACCTAATAAAAAGGGTTTGGTTGTAGCAACAATTACATGGAAGCTGGGTGTAGGTCTGCAGAAGCTTATTTTTTTAGGAGATGCTTCTTGTTGCATAAAAAAAATTACAAACAAAAACGTCTAGTGTGCCATAAAAAAAGGGGGCTTATATGATTGAAGTAGCACTTTACTTGTTAAAATGTACACGGATAAAAACTGATGATTTCTAATAATTGAAATAATCAAATGTACAATTCAGAAAATTTCATCTGTTTAACTGCTGTTGTGCTTTACGTTTTAAGTATATGATTCGTAAAGCACAACAGCACTTAAACAGATGCAATTTTCTCAATTGTACATTTTGATTATTTCAATTATTAGAAATCATCATTTTCTATCCGTGTACATTTTAATATCATATCAAAAACCAAAACTGGTAAAAGGGGCCGCCAAGTTCCGAATGGTTCGGCCCTTCAAAGGAGTGATATCAACACACCAAAACATTCGCCAAGTTAATCGCACCGCTTAATAATTCGAAGGTTAAATGAAAACTAGAACATTGCTACTTTCGGTAGCAATGTTCCAGTTTTCATTTAACGTCTAAAGTATTATTCGGTGCGATTAAGTTGGCGAATGTTTTGGTGTGTTGATATCACTCCTTTGAAGGGCCGAACCTTCGGAACTTGGCGGCCCCTTTTACCAGTTTTGGTTTTTGATATGATATCACTTCTTTTTTTTTTTTAATTGTGTATTGGCTCAACTTCACTATCGTGCAGATGTGTACTATAAAGTGCCACGTCAACAAGAAATTGGTTTTCAACAATTTGCTACTACCCTTTGCCTATGGGCTGAACCATTCTCAACTTAGTCACCTCTTTACGGGTTTTTGGTTTGGTTTTAATTTTGTTGTGATTTGTTTCATTTAGTTAGTTTTGGTGTTTTGATATCACTCCTTTGAAGGGCCGAACCACTCTCAACTTAGTGGCCTCTTTACCAGTTTTTGGCTTTGTTTATTTTGCTTTGTTTTTACAGTTGGTTTATTTTTCGTGAATTGGACGTGAATACAATTTCTTGGCAACGTTGTTTAGATTTATCGTGATGCACTAGTGTGTGTCTAGGCACGTACGTCAGTATCCACGTTCTCATTGTCTGAACTTTGGCCGTCCAATGAGAGACGATGCCGACAATACTAACAATGGTTATAACAATATTTTCGTACTTACGCGCCCTCCCACGCCATTCCCGTTACGCACCCAAGCTCCAAACCATAAAAGGTACGCAGTTCGTATTGTACTGCACCCATTCACCCAATTTCATAGCTGGACGCCTTCCCGTTATTTTGGTATCGATCAATAATCCCCCTATGGAAATTAACATGGGGATGAGCGGACTAGCTAGCTAGTAGCTAGTTAGTAGCTAGCTAGGAACTAGTAACACATTTACAACGTTATTGAGGGTCGATTTTGCATTAAAAGCAACTTAGCTGGCATTCCTACACGAGTTAATTTTTGTCAGGTGGGTCATTGCTCTCGATTTCAACACAATTTAAGCTTTTGTACCGCATTATTATTTTTCCCCAAGTACCTGAAATGTGCCCAACTATGCTTCAAGATATAAGACACTGACGCTATATGGCGCCGCGCTACAATGGTTTACAACCTCGACAATTGAACTGATGTGATGTTTATGTGATGATTGTTGCCTACTTGGCGTGACACACTAGCGTGTGTCTAGACAAGAAAAGTGAAACTTCAGTCATATAACCAACCCCCTTTTTTACGGCACACTTGACGTTTTTGTTTCTAATCCGTGTACCTTTTTTACGACTATGGCATTGCGTTACAAATGTGTATGCATGCAGTCGATTGTTGCTGGCCACTTTAAAACAATTCAACTTAGCTCTGAAAACCTGTATCTACTAAATAAATACACCATTCTATCGTTTCTAGCAGCCAATTTTGAGGACGCTTCGAAATTAGCAACGTAGCTTAGTTTGGTTTAAATCTATACGCGTTTAGCTGAAACACGGATTCTTTGATTGATTGATTAGTTTACTGAGCCCGAAAGGTCCATACACCTATAATCTCACAGTATATTCTTACCCACGACCTTTGAAATCAAGCGTGTCAGTATTGCGTGTCAGTATGTCTCAGCAGTAGGACCTCGGCCTTTGATTTCAAAGGTCGTGGGTTCGATCCCTGCTCAGGCAGTCTGACATATAAGTCCAAAAAGTAACGTAAATAGGTTTGCATCCGTATTTAGTTAACCAATCTGGAGTCCATTGGCTTTCCGCCTCGTTTAAACTATTCTTACTTATGCTAACTTAACCTAAACCGTAAAGACACATTCAACCTCCTTAACTCCCACTGAAGATGGCCCATACACCTGCACTCCTTTTGCTTACGCCATATGACCAATATGACACCCAGAAAATCAGAGAGCCAGCGAACCACGGAGAGTCAGAAGGAACCTAAGTGCACCCTTGGAGCACCCCTACTGGAACTGCTGATGTCGCCCTGCAATACCCTTTCATCTTTCATACTCCACCCCCTATAGCACTGAGTGTGGTGCAATGCTGAGCACAGATCGAAGTGGGTCTGTCCTACCCCCAAGACCAAAGTGCCGCTGCGCCTCCCGCAGAGGGCACTCAAACAAAAAAATGTGACACTGTCTCCTTCCCCTCTCCACACTCACACCCCGACGTCCTGGCCCAACCAATCCGGAACAGATGTGCTCGTAGCTGAACATACCCAGTTCGAAACCTGGATGGTAAACCAGAATCACGTCAGGAGAGAACATCGAGGGTTCTAGGATACGCCGTGCTAGGGTGAAGTCCACACAAGATGCGTCTTACTCCACCAGCAGCCCATTCTTTCTTCCATTCCTGCTCCAAAGATCTTTGCCACAACCAGCCGCAAATCCTTAGGACCTAGAGCAAACTGCCCTGCGACTCCCCTCCCTCCAAAACTTTCCTGGCAAGAATGTCTGCCAGTTCGTTGCCAAAGCAACCAGAGTGCCCCTGAACCCATCTCACGGACACCGTCCTGCCCATCTGGGAGAGCACAAACAACTTCCACCCAACTTCAGCCACTATCGGGTGAGCACATCGCACAGCCCAAAAGCAGCAGTGCAGGAATCCCAGCCCAGCACGACTGTCAGTAAAAACCTGAAACTCTGGTAAACGCTCCTCAAGCCCGATGTCTAGAGCCACCGAAAGAACTACAAGTTCGCCAACAAAGGCTGACGGAAGATAGTCAAGGGCGCACGAGCGTTCAAGCCGGAGATCAGGAATACACACTCCAATTCCTCCCTTGAACCCATCCTGTCGGAAGGAGGCGTTACAATAAATGGCCACTCTGCCCCAGTGGTGACTGTCTCACGGACAGCGTGTGCAGCGAAGTAATGAAGTGAGTTATTTATTACTCCAAGCAAAAGTGTATAACTCTCCCAAAGTTTGTGGGAGAAGTCTTTTTATTAACTTTTAAACAATTCTGTTTCCCTATTATGATTGATTGATCGATTTTTTTTTAGCATAATTAGTCTGTCTCCCCTCCTTTTTCTTCCAGTCCTATCCTCTTACCCGTCGCTTGCCTTCTCTTCCTCCCCTTTGCTACACGTATAGTTGAATTTGGATGGGTAGTTGGCCAACCCTCATCCTCCTGCCCCTCCTCGTTTTGCAAAAACAGATTCGGTCTCCAAACTAACCAACAAAATAAAATACTTTCACACATCCCGCAGAGTATTGTTAGTCGTGCGATGTTCAATCCGATCTGAGGCCACTCTGAGGCCATTGGAAGTGGAAGGGAGAGTTCTCAGGTATGGGATTGGCATCACATGAATTCTTGTTTGGTATGTTTTTATTGTTATTTCTATTTTATGTTTTCTTTCTATTTTCTTTCTTACCGTGTATTCACTGATACTGTCCGGTATTGTTGCTTTCTGGATGTACTTCTGTAGGACGCATGGCCGAGGCTGTAGGAAGCAGTACGGCTGATGCGGCATTTGCCGTACCGCTTTTTGGCACACAGTTTTAAAATACCACATATCCACATACGTGCACGATGCGGCGGCTGCTGCTGTTATCAACCTTTGAAGCGGCCCTAACACGCGTGTGTCTTTCCTGCCAAGATTTGACGAAGTCCTGCTAGCATAAACTTCTATTTTCCCTCACAGTGTGTAGGACAATAGGCTTGACTTAGAGAAGGAGGTTTTTTTGGGGAAAAAGTGGTAAAAGCAAAGCTTCGAAACAGTCAGCAAGTAGTTAACACCAAACGTTGGAGAAAGCCAAACACGGCAGCCAACCAACTGCAACTTTCTCAAGAGGTTGTCTTGTACGTCTGAATTAATAACAGAATAAAAAAACGTTGCATACATACATCATGGGCCAGATGGCTTCATTACTGTGAACCAGTGCTACGGAAACGTAGGGGGAAAGAATCGGGGGAATGAATTTACTACACGCAACATACAAGGGTTAGGTCCTGAAATGACCTCATGTAAATAAAGAATAAATCACAAGGTAAAAGGTAAGAGAAGCAAACAGTTTGCATTAAAGATTGGCCTTAATACAAGATACACTAATCTGAGAAAGAAATAAAACCCAATTGCCCCAAAGGGACTCAAAACACAGGACTTCCCACCAATCTCACTCAGTTTTGGATGCACTAAAAGCTTATATGAACACAACAATTTGCCCACTTCCCATCTAAATCGTACATTTAATAGAACACAGTAGCCTCATGGCCGAAATTGGTAGGTGGGGGAGGTCACCAACTAAAAAGTCACTGCCGGTCGGGAAAATACAACCTAGTCGGTGAGACGAACTACAAAAAGTAAAAAAAAATAGTCCTCAAAAGTTCTCCGAACATTCCTCCCCCCCCCCCACGAGGGTGAGTGGGGGGGCGCCTGGGGTGGTTGGCTTGTTTGTCTCATAAAAAACAAAACCTCAAAAATTGTATTTTATGCTTCTTGAGTTGCGCTCTTTTTTTTGTGTTTGTGGTTTGATAGTCCTTGTGGATTTCACGTGACGCGCGGTCTAAGTTTACATTGGAGTGTGCCGTGGGAGTGTGATCTTTCCAAATAGGCGCAGGTTTCCGTTATACACTGTAAATACTGTGGTCACACAGTTAGGCATCGTGTTAAAACCCTCATCTCTTAACTAACATTTTTACTTGTTACTAATTTTTAGATTTTTTTTGGGTAACTTAGTGATTTTGGTATGCTTATTTTTTTCTGTACCTCTATTGGGATTGATAAGACTGTCTTCATACTCTTTGTAGTTGTTTCATTTTTTTTGTGTGCAATAAAGCTGCTACTTACTGCTTATTTTACTTACTTACTCTGCCGAAATACACGTAAAATAAATCACTAATCTAATGCAATAAGTTCTTAAATTTATTTATTTATTTATCATTTACTTATTTATTTTGGTTTGTTCAGTGTAACTCTTCCTCTCTTTTCATTTGCACGAAAATGTTCTGCGTAACGATGAATGGCTGCAACAACCACGCACGTCTGTGGCTATGCACAACTCCCAAACTGTCTTGCCACAATCATGGTGGAACTAGCTCTGCTCAGTTGGCGCATTACTGAAGCCCTCCACTCCTGCTTGGAAAACGATGAACGGAGCTTTTATCTCAATTGGCCTTGCATTCACAGCTGGAACCGTTTAAAACACGCCGCCAGGGTATTATCCATAAACAGAAGATCTCAAGTACAGAAATATTAATTTTATATTAGTTACTTGAAAAGTATAAGCTGGAAAGGTTAATTAAAAACTAGATACACACTTATTAACTATAAGTTTACGTCGTATACTTTAAAAAAAAAATGTACAAAAACATTAGCCAACCCAAAGGTAGCCTGGATTTGGGTACAGCGAAATAATATTCGCCGAAATTCAGCTTCGAAAATAAAAATGGCGGTAAGTTTGGTTATGACGGTTGGCTCTTGGCTGGTCTATGTGATTTTGTTAATTGATCCCGCCTGTTTGGTTGCCATTTGGTATTATTCGTTGCAATGCCCAACTATAATATACAACTTAATCAAGGCGTGGTGTAGGCCTCCCAGTCCCATACACAGGGGCTCGGCACGACGGCACAAACAACAACAACGCAGTGTTTGTGTTAATTGTTATATCAATAGAACATCGTGTTGTCAGTTTCCCTAAAGGGGAGGTGACAGACTTCAATAACAAAGGTTTAACAACAAGAGCCCCAAAAAAATTCCGAGCTCCTGTCCCCAGCATTGCCTATCTATCAGCGTCAAGTCCCGGTGGGCCCGTAACTGTTTTCAAGCTGATGATGATAGGCTATTTCTCTTCCTTCCTCCTATCCTGGAATGGAAGCGTTGCCAGGAACGCAGCCTTGCGGTAAATTCCAGCAAACCCAAGAAAGCACAATTTTTTAGAAACTTAGATTAATTTAGAGTTAATTAGGTTTGGTAATTATTTAGAATAACTACTTTCCAAGCTAGCGACTTAATTCACATACCTATCGATTCCTTTTGTCGTAAAAACGTGCGAAAATTATAATGAAAATGCGCAAACGCTTGTTTATTTTTTTTTTAATTATTAAAACACGGTAAAACGCTACTCACAACATGCTAGAAGCAGGGACGTAGAGGTTTACGTCCCTGCTAGAAGCGACCGCTATTCAACGCGATGGCACCGCAACATAGAAAACCACAGAACATTGGCAAACGGAAATTACCTTCATTTGCGACGCCACGCAATAGCAGAAGCAGATGAGAATTTTATGGTTATATTTTAGTTTTATACCAATATTTCTTTACAGTATGAACACTGTCCATTAAATACATCGAGAATTTGTGTAGGCTCATCAGAAATAGTATGACTAGGGCTGGTACTTTCCGGTTTTTTAGTTATCCGTTTAAGAGGGAGTGCAACCCCTTTGGTTATCGCAATTCTGACTACTAAATGGCGTTAGCGTCTACAACGTATTTCAGTTACGATCTTATTTCCACTTTTTCTCAATTATTTTCCAACGGAATAGCGTCAATCTTGTTTCTAATGAAAGAGAATTGTCTTGTCTAGAGAGGTATGGAGCCAAAATTATTTAAAATATATTTTTGCACTTTGGAGCAATATTTTAAGGTTGGCTGATTGAAAGATAAATAAAATCTGTAAACGTGATTGCCATCCAATATCTAGGAATTAAATCCTTTTCCTCATTAAAAAAGTGTTACTAATTTAAAATTAAACAACAAAATAGCATAGTAAGCAGGTGTTGTTTGAAAAAATCATACCTACTCTAATCGGATTCGAACGCATAACGGGAGTTAAATGTGACGAGGCATGTTGACAAAGAAGGGCTGGATAGCAGTTCCAACGCTCGTAAGATCCGTGCGTTCGGAAATCTGAGCAAAATGACGTTTCATATATGTATGGAAAGCTATCGACGTAAAACTGTTGCATAATTCATTGATAAATTATGCAGCCGAATACCCATCTTTCCCGTTCTTGGATTGCATTAGTTGCCCGAAAGAGTGGGAAAACTAGAAAATAATTGTTTATGTTCTTGTAACGTGGATAAAAACAAAACCTTGTTCAAAAATGATTTATAAAGGCAGAAAATGCCGCAAAAAATACTAAGTTAAAAAAAAAAACATGCAACTTTCCGAGGATAGTCTCATATCCTCAGAAATTTTGTTTTTTGTTTTTAGTTTTATATAATTATATATATAGTAACTTTGCAATATATGTGTAGCCTAAGTTATTTTGTGTGTTTATGGGGCTTATTTTACAAATAAATTGTATTGCATTGAAGCAGTTACGGTCAGGTTGAATTAAACGGAATAAAAGTGCCCAGGGTGGCTGCCTTGAAAAAAAAAATCCTTGGCTGTTTCAAGATGTGCCCTCTGTTGGCCCCCCCAAACAATTCAGTCCTGACGGCGTCACTGCTGGTGGGAATTTTACTTTCTACATAAAGGGAATTTCCCTATTAGAATTCCTCTCATTATTAGTTACTGATGGTAAGCGTCATTTAAAATGCTGTGTAGAGCAGCCTAACAAAAAATACAACTGCGAATGCTATACCACAGCTACGGTTGAGAGCGGAGCCTCTCCCCCGTCCCGACTCTCTTTCTGTCCGATACTTAGCTTTGTTTTATACTCGTTTCGTAAGCGCCCCACCAGCCTTTTTTTTTCCCCAGATGTTTTTACGACTGTCATATTGTGACCGAAACTGCAGGAATGCACAGGGAACAACAGTACTTTACCAAAACTACACTCGTATCGACAAATGCAAAAATATGTAAATCTCCTTCGAATTAGAAAGAAAAAAGAGTGAGGAGGGATATTCTACAAATCAAAGAGGAGGGTAGCCAGTTAGATCATCTTTCAACAAAATAATTTTACAACTGAGGGAGAAAATGGGTCGAAAAGCAAATCGATCCACACCATGCCCATCGAAATCAAGAATAAAATAGATTTCTGGTATAAAATTGAATTTGTCAAGGGATTTGTTTTCCGTATAACGGGAATGTTTTTAAAATAGTAATGTAATGTGAAGGATATAACCAAACTCAAACCATTTGCTGTAAAGAAAACTTATACGGTGGCTATAGTGGATGCTCGAAGGCGTAGCGCGGGCACAGCGGACGCTTCCTTTCCACCGGCGCTGCCAGCTGATGCTTCCCTCCCTCTGGCACCCCTGAAAGTGCACGGGGGATTTAGGGAACAGCCACGCTTCGTGCGAGAACGATAAACGTCCTAAACTCTCCCCAACAGAAGTGCCGGAAACTCACTTCCGGAATACACGAAGAATAAACCTCTGGCAGTATGCAGTCAGAACTGTGGAGGGCGACGCTGTGTGCAGATTTCCTTCTTTGCTTTAGTTTCGTACCACTGCATCTAAATACAGGTTTACCTCACTAATAAAATAGTAAGCTAAAAATAAAGCTATTCCGTGGATTACTTTCTTCCTTTGGATTTTTACCTTTGGATTTTATATCTTCAGAATTTTCTTTATTTGGTTTTATTTTCCTGGATTTCCTTTGCCGTTTAGCCAAGTAACGGACTGGTTCACAGTCTTTGGCACAAAATACTACTTGCGCCAGACAGGACAAAACATGGAAGCATACAAAAAACATGCTCCAACTTTGTGATTGAGCCTCTATGGATTGGATAGCCAGAACTTTTTTTTTTCAAACAGAAAAACAATTCTATGTGATGGGAAAATAAAACCTTTATCTGATGGGAAGAAATTTCTACCTGATGGGTAAAATTCTACGTGACGGATGCACACGTTTTCTATCGGATGGACGTTCGCTCATTTCAACCTGATGGGGTTTTCGGTCTGATGCGAGGTCAGCGAATCTTCATTTTTGTGTGGGTTCGGATTTTCCGGGGGGGGGCAGAGTTTATTTTTGTGTTTTTGCATTGTTTTATCTCACAACCCAAAACAACAAATCCTGAACAAAACCTAAAGAAATTTCAGGTAGGTAATAAGGTTTCTGGCAAACCCACTTCAGTAGGCCTATTGGCATTGTATCATTGCCAGTAAGCTTTATTGATACTGATACGTCACTTGATTACACGAAGAGTTTGTGGTTTGTAGGGCTGGCAAGGAGAGTTGGGGGGGGGGGGTGCTGCTTTTTTCACTTGAATGTGGGGAAGGGGAAATGGGGGCCTTGGATCGGAGAGCGGGGCATCGAAACGTTGTGGGCCATACTATGTCTTTCCATTTCACCGAAAGTTCAGCCCTGATTAAAATTAGGCGAAAAGGGAATTCCCGTTTCGCCGAAATACTCTATAAAAATGTAATATTGCTGAAGTTAAAGAAGCATTTCCTAACTGGAAGGACTTTGTAATTAACTGCAGTTTCTGATGAGCGAGGCACGTAATTTGATTTGAAAATAAATATTTTCCAAAACAGTAGTCGGCGAAACGGGAATTCCCGTTTTGCCGAAATCCGATCACACATTTCCCCCCCCCCCCCCCCTTCGGAAATATTGAGTTGTCCCTAAAACCATGGAGAATGAACTACAGAGCAAAATATCGCAGGAAAAATGAGAACGGAAATAAAAAGGCGATGAAAAAAGGACAAATAAAACCATATCGTCTAAAAAGGATCGCGAAAGCCACTCGCGCTAAAAGAGCCGCGGGAATTGTGTAATTGATATATGGGACTACTATACTCTCCCATTTTGTGATTTGTAGAACATCCTGCCTCATACTCACTTTTTCGTTCTAATCCGATTACACTAGACTACCTGTGTTACAAATGCTAGACATATATTTTTGTTGATGTATATTAGTTTGGGTGCAGTATTGGAGCAATGGAGCGCAATCTAAGTCAATATTTGGAAGCACAACGACGTGTAACTGCAATACTAAGGACAGTTTTACGTCGACCGCGTGTGACACGTCATTTTGCTCAGATTTCCGAACGCACGGGTCTGACGAGCGTTGGAACTGCCATCCAGCCCTTCTTTGTCAACATGGCTCGTCACATTTAACACCCGTTCTGCGCTCGAACCCGATTAGAGTAGGTATGATTTTTTCAAACAACACCTGCATATTATGGTATTTTGTTGTTTAATTTTAAATTAGTAATCACTTTTTTAATGAGGAAAAGGATTTAATTCCTAGATATTGGATGGCAATCACGTTTACAGATTTTATATATCTTTCAATCAGCCAACCTTAAAATATTGCTCCAAAGTGCAAAAATATATTTTAGATAATTTTGGCTCCACACCTCTCTAGACAAGACAATTCTCTTTCATTAGAAACAAGATTGACACTATTCCGTTGGAAAATAACTGAGAAAAAGTGGAAATAAGATCGTAACTGAAATACGTTGTAGACGCTAACGCCATCTAGTAGTCAGAATTGCGATAACCAAAGGGGTTGCACTCCCTCTTAACCGGTTTTTTTTCCGGTCGGTTACACGAAAACTGTTTTTTCCGTTTTCATCAAAAAATACAGCCAACAAAATTTCGCCCCTGTGTAATACATTATTAAAAAAATATGATTTAGGCCTTGGTAAGACAAGCACAATTATTGACTACATGTTGCATTTTGGGATTTAAACTAGAAGAAAGTTGACGTTGATAAATTGTAAGTACTTACTTTTATCAAGAATTTTGACTTTATGTAGCTTTAAAATTTCTACAAGATGGCTTAGGCCTATTTACGACAACGTAAGCCAAAAACAAAACAACAAAATTTAACAATGTTTTCGTTATTGTTCCATTCATTTCAAATTATGAGCCAGAAAAATTAGCATGTTTCGGGTAGCAATGCATTTCGTTTACGTGTTATGACGCCGCTTCCCTGCCGTTCGCGCTAGGTATAGACGAGTCCACTTCTCCATGACGCGGGGAGGGCAGATGCTGGCCAGCTTGTATTTAACTGCCTCGTGTATGTGCTGGCGATCAGCAGTTTGTTTCGAAGAAAGTAAGCAGCTTCAATGGGACAACAAGTCCATGCGGATTATTTGTAAATAAGCTGCCCCCTACCCATCCCGGTTTTCTACTTTCACCGAGTTTGTGTGTTTGGATTAGTAGGCCTAAATGATGACACTTGGCTATTTTTGGCTCGTTCACTGCTGGTTTTGAATGGTGCACGCAGCAAACGTTTTTCGGATATGGGTTTTATAAACCGTGTAACCGAACGTGGAACGGCTAACCGTGTAACCGATCCCAGCCCTAAGTACTGTATGACTCAAGCATTTGTGAAACAAGGAACAAATTATGTAGCCTACTCCCTTGTTTCACAAATGCTTGCGTCATACTTTTTTTGATTACACCAATTCTCGATGTACATAATAATGCGCGCGCCCCTGCGTCCTGTGATTCCGGCCCCAAATATCACCGTCTGCCTTGGAAAGAGATAATTTTCGTTTATTAACGTTCTGGGCGAAATCAGGTTTTCTATGTTGTGGTATCGCGTTGAATGGCGGCCGCTTCTAGCTTGTTGTGAGTAGCGTTTTAACGTGTTTTAATATTTTTTTCGTAAATAAATAAGCGTTTGCGCACGTTTTCGTTATGATTTTCTCGCGTTTTACGACGAAAGGAATCGATAGGTAGGTGAATTCTCGCTAGCTTGGAAAGTAGTTATTCTAGATAATTACCTTAGATTTGGTTAGGTATCGTGTAGGGATGCACCAAATGACAAATTTTGCCGAATAGAGCAGTGACATAACGTCACATAACGTAGTATTATTGTATGTAACTATATGGTGTAGCCAGTAACTGCGTTAGCTGCAAAGGGCACTGGAGGGGGGAAAAAAGGTCGTCTGACTGAAGCCATGCTATTAGACTGGATTTCTTAAGCCTATAACGCACGATTTTTGTTGGTGGAAAAAATGTTTTTTTTAAGCCTAAGAAATCTGCTCTCAAAGCACTGTCATGACTAGAATTGCCGTTGTTTTCCCTTACATTTTAATCTAGTGCCCCTTGCAGTTATGCCCTCCAGATGTATCTCGGTAGCCAATATGACGTCACTTGCCGCTGCTCTATGTACAACCGAAAACTTAACTTGCCGAATACCGAATATTCAACTGAATAGTTAAACTGCTGAATACCGAATATTAGGCACCAAACAATTTACATATTCGACCAAATATTTATCCGAATGCTCTACCGAATACTTGTAAATCAACATATTTGATCTTTTTTCCATCTATCATGAATGTCAAAAGACAACTCCTCAAAAACCAAAAACTAAATGCTTAGCTAAACGCTCTTACATTAACACAATTGCATAAATATATACTAAAAAATATTCAACCGAATACCAACAAATCTTAACACTATTTGGCAGAATACCGAATATCACTATTCAGCCAAATTCAGTATTCGGCCGAATACCCAATATAGTTATCGGGCCAAAATCAATATTCAGTTGAATACCGAAGTTTGCCTTTACCAAGAATTTATAGGGTTATGGAGCAGAATTTGTGACTTAGTTCCCCTACTGAAACGTCTTGGATACAGTCGTATTAGTTCCGTCTTAGTTTATAGAGGGCGCCACGTGTTTTATGTGGGTATTTCTACTCAGTTTTGAGCATAAAATTAAACTAAACTAAACGAAACTAGCTTGATTTTAATTATTATTTAGCCTAGCTTAGTTGTAATTTAGCTTACTTTAGATTTGGGCTAAAAAATAAGCAAAAATTATCAGATGAAACACGTGGCGCCCTCTGAAAACTCGGACTGAACTAATGGGAACCGATCTAACGTGTTTCAATAGGGACTTTTTAGAGTTACAAATTCTCCTCCCAAACCCTATAAATTCTTGCCTTTACTGAACAAGTATTTTTCTTGCATTGCTTAGGCTAATTCACAGCTCCATGGGGGAGAAAATGGTTTTGAAGAAAATAATGAATAAACGGATCGTTCTTAGGAAACTGGCAGTGTGACCTTGTGTCATGGGAGATCGAAACTATTTCCGATGGTGTCCTTGGTTTTCCCATTTAACTCTCGACACTCGCATGACACGAGTGAGGTGATCAAAGCGACACGCCACTGTAGGATGTTGAAGTGGCGCTTCGATCTCAGCTGCATTAGATCGGAACGTTATCGAACTATTGCGAACAACACCATTCAAAAGCTCTAAAAAAATTGGTTAAAAATAGGGTAGGTGAACATCAAAATCTATCAATTTTTGGCGAAATTATCGCAAAAAGATGATAACGAAAGAGGAGACACAGGATAAATTGTACTGCAACACAGCAAGCCGTACTGCAACGTAGCATCACCCGTGGCTCTGATTTTGTCGATGGGAACTGGCTCAATCGGTTTTGTGGGGGAGAAACTTATAATATTGCTTACAGCCTCTTACAGTTTTGCAAAATGAATTGTTAAATTACTTGCCTTGAAAAGAGGCAGGATCATTCCTTATCGATTTTTAGAGAGATAGTCCGTAGAAAGATGGATACCTTACCTGTAAGATCGTTGTTCATTTACTCTGGGCCCTGTAGAACTTTGCTTAGCTATCGTAAAAACTAGTTACATGTTGCAGCTCAGTCGTCTGCTATCTACTTTACGAGGAACCAAGTTGCCATGCGTTTTACGTCACCAAAAGTTAACAATGAAAAATTAAATAAGCAGTTATTTTTTGGCACCGAAATTTGACAACCTTTTGCTAAACTACGCAAGCAATTTTAGGATGTTTAAGAGGCAAACATATGATTGGCTACGTCCTTGAATAACATTGAATCTTTTTTTTTTAACAATGTACTAATTATTGACGTTTTGTTTCATGTTGTAAAAAAAAATAACGCTATAAGGCCATTAAAAAAAGAAAAGTTGGTTCTCAGGCCCTCCCGCACCGATTTTTTGACGGGAAATGAAAAGAAACGACGCGGCAAAAAGAGCAGTTACAGAACAAAAATAGCCCTTAATGAGAAACTGAAATATAAAATTACCATTCTTGTCGTTAAATAATTCTTTGGACACATGGTACGAAACCTTACGGGGCAGTATTCTTTATTTTATTAAAAATAAAAAAAATATTTTTCCAGACAAAAATGTCTGGAAAAATAGGGTCGAAAAATAAAAAAATAAACATAAATTCCGCCTGCCCGCACGGATTTCTTGAGAAAAATGCCCGAGAACCAACTTTCTTTTTTTAAGTGGCCTAAAGTTTGCATAAATTCACTTCAAAGAGTCAGACACCTACTTAGTCTGGCTTTGAGGATGTTAGGCCTTTCAACTCCATCATCAGTTCCGACCACTCGAAAATTTGAATTTGGCCGCCTCATAGCCTCCCGTATTTATTGGGCTGAGTGCGATGTTCTCCTGCAAGTCCTCATTGACGGTTAAACTGCCTGCTCAGTTTTCTGCTACCAAATGAGCAACTTTTGGTTATGCTGGTTCTGGTTGCTCATCAAGAAGTACTGTACTCGTTCTTCTCATGCTGTTGCCAGATACTCCAGACATTGCTGCTTGGGATCACAAGTAGAATTCGATGTCTCGAGTCTCTAGTAAGCAAGCAATACAACAACGTGAGAAGACCGAAGTACTTCTGATGAATATCCAGGGCCCAGCATACCCAAAAGTTACTTAGTAGGTAGAGACCTCAGCAGGTAGTTTGATCGTCAATGGGGTCTTGCAGGAGAACATCGCATGCAGCCCCATAAATACTGCGGCTACGAGGGCTGCCAAATTAATTCTCGAATGGTCGGAACTTATGTTGTTGAAAATCCGAACATCATCATAGCCTGAAAAAGACGTGGGGATGTCGAAATTTTGCAGAACGGCGTAGGTGTCCTTGAAGTGAAATTATACAAACTTTGTGAATTATTTTTTAACGAGGTGAAATTTTTGCAGTACGAATTACAGCGATGTATTTCGAGTCATGTTGTTAGCCTACACACTGTATTCGTTTATTCGTTAACTTAAGTCAGTGTTACATTATACCTATTGTAGTTATTATTTCTAGTACTGTACATTATTGTACGGATAGTGTTTTTCCAATTGTGGTATTTTTTATTTTTATTTTTTTGCACGCGATCTTGTGATCTTGTGCATTACTGTTCCATAGTTACTTGTAATAAGAACCTTAGAGGTGACACCAGAGGGTGGGTGAATTCCTCTCATAGCTGAGATTTTCTGAATCGTGATATAGGCTATGATTTACATGGGAAAACAAAAAGTTTATCTGTCAGTTGATTAACCATTGCGGAGGTTAATCAACCTTGAGAAAAAGGCAGACCCCAACAATTTTATCGTTTTGGCGTACTTGAAGGTAAAATATATCTAGGGATTCTGCAAATATTTGGTAATTACCCATTATTCGGCTAAAACTTTCAAGTAGGCTTATTGAGCATTTGACAAAATATTGTTTTTGGCCAAATAACGATGTTCGGTATTCCTCCGAATGCTTATTTTGGCCGAACAATGATAGCCTGACGTAGGATTTGTTGGCATTCAACCAAGTAATTGTTTAACACAAATTTATACAATTTTTAGTTTAGCATTTCTCTTTTGGTTTGTATCTTGCAACATTCCTAAAAGAAGGAAAAGTTACGGGTGATTGCCTTTTTTCAAGGCTTAATACGAAATGGTACGTATTATGGGGGGGGTGGAGAAGTTATTCAAAAGGCGACGACGTGTGTTGAAACCTTCAGTTTCTTCAAGAGTTATAATCGGGAAACCTGGTCTGCCTTTATCAAGTATGGTCACAAAATTTAATCAAAAATTGTATGTTTAATTTACTGGTATTCCGCAGATTATTCGGTGAAAACTTCGTTTTTCATGTTACTGTGAAAGTTCGTCAAAATTTGAGTCACAATTCAGAAAATTGTTTAGAAAAATAACCGCTCATTTTTCACAACGATAGTGTCTTCGTTGTGAAAAATGAGCGGTAATTTTTCTACATAATTCTCTAAATTGTGACTCAAAGATTATTCGGTCAAGTATTCAACCGAATATGTCAATTGTTTGGTGCCGAATATTCGGATTCCATATTTGGCAGTTTTAACTATTGGGTTGTTTACTCTGTGATCATTTTTCCGCAGGTTAAGTATTCAGCTGTATGTTTGGTATTCGATAAATTTCATATTCGTGCACCCCTACATATATCCGTGACAAATTGTTTCAAAACTGCTCTTAATGTTAGTAAGTAAAAATAATGCCTTACTTTAGCCGACATTTTCCGGCTTAGTAGCTAAATTTGTTTAAATAACAAATGACGAGTACCGTTTGGCTTCCTAACTACAATTAACCTTCCTCCTTCACCATCTTTTTGGAATTTTAAGTCACTAACCTTGAATGATGCAGCAAAATACATTCCAATCAAGGAAGCTCCCATGTCATAAATAGGCTAATACCAGTAAATAAATAAAAGATGGGTAGCCCTCCTCCGTATTCTCATTTCATGCCTATCCCCATGTCCCGCCAGGGTGCGCGGGAGGGGAAAAACTATCCTTCGCTCTATTTTACCTTTGCCTGTACCCTTTACACAACTGAATTTTAATTTTAAAAAATTTGATCAATTAAAAAAGCAAAGTATTAGGCCTACTATAATGTCTCTTCCATTCCATTTCCGTCTCTGTTTCATCTTCCTCAAGACTTAGCACGTCAACTGGGCGATCAGTCTAGGTCCACTTGCCCGGGGTTTTTTAATTTTTGCAGGATGTACAGATATATGATAAGATGTAGATTAGGGTTGGTAAAATATTAATGTAATGTGTGGCACAGTGGGAACCTGGACCACCGAGAAGCAGAACTTTCTGCAACTGTCTGTTGTGACACCAACAGTCAAAAAAAATTGTCTGCAGCTAATCTGTTTTTTTTTTCATATAGTTACCCACATGTTTATTGGTTTTTATTGAATAATTTTTCAGTGCTTTATCGTATCGATCTGGCTACTCCACCAATGGAAAGGTCTCGTCGAGATGATTAAAATGGTGTGTTGGAATGTCAAAATCTGTCAAACATTGACAAAACGGCAGATATTAGGCCAAAACTTGTCTGCAGCAGCCTTCAACTGTCCGCGATGTATCGCAGATTCTGCTACGGGGCTGGACCACTACACTGGACTAAGGTTCATGCTAAATGACCTAGCTGTTGACGCTCCATTAGGCCTCAATCCCTATGTCCCCCCCCCCCTTTGGTTTCATGGCTTCGGCTGGGAAAGCATCAAATTTGTCCCCCTCCCCCCTTCTTCGGTTTATTCATTCTACACAAATATCTATGCATGTGCGTAGAAAAATACGCTTAAATTAAATGCTATTCCAGAAGTAGAAATTTTTTCTTGTTCGGTTAATGATACAAATGTTTGAATGCAATTTAGCTTTCATTGGCAGTCTAGAAGCTGGCTACATATTCTATTCACAGCTGCTTGGACTCAATAAATTAATCAATTCAAAATGATCACAGAGTAACCAACAGGAGAACATAAGACGTTGAAATGGATAAAATTGAAACTCGCCCAGCATAAGGAGCAAAAAATTCCTGAACAATGTGTGTTCAGATTTTGGGACACTCCAAAATTCTCCAAAATTTGCTGCGTACAAAATCAAAATTAAGTGGATATTTGGAAAACTGCAGGAAATATTCACGGGTTGTCCTATTATAGTATTAACAATTTAATTATTGGTTGGCGGTAAAGTTGAGTCGATCAGCCTTAGTACGTGAATATCACTCACCCTGATTGCTTTTCCTGTTTCGGTCACGCAAGTCCTATAAGTCGAAAACATTAAATAAGTCCTTCACTGTTGCAATATATCACACGACGGTAGTGTATTGCGACAATGCATCATAGCCAACATTGCACCATACAAACAATGCAGCAAATTTCTGTGCATCTTTTTTTTAAATGTGCTTTTCCGTTTCTAAAGTTGCAAGGAACTATTTATTTTTAATTGACTGAATGGAGACGGGCTTTGACCCACAGGACAGGAGACGTGACCCACAAGGATCGTGAGTTCACCATCGTTAACCCATTGTTTCAAAATCAGTTGAGCCAATAGTAAAATTCTTTTTCTGACAGGTGCCGTGCTATCCTAAACCTCCATTCTCTATTTGCTGATTCATTGTTGCATACGGCATGTCCTAAACAACAAACCGTATTGTGTAATAAAGCTGATGTCGCCAAACCACGAATAGTGTTTGGTAAGATAATACGATAAAATCATTAAGTTATGGCATACATTACCTCTTGCTTCAGCAAATTAGCTCAGTGACTCTATTAAAAGATCTGCAACAATCTGAAATTGTTAACAGTTGAGAAAAATAAAATGACAGCATCAACCTAATTCACCAATGTTGGTCGCCACTCGCCAAATGGTGATGGAAATTTAGCAGTTGGTCTCTTGATTCTTAACACTCCTTGCCAAAGTGGAGACTGATTATCAAAGCTTGCTGGTCAAATTGTCGTATCTTAGGAACCGCACTAGCTAGAAACAAGCGGTTCGCGGTGTTGCATACAGAATTACAAGGGCTATCCGACCAAACAAGCAAATTTGTTAACCTGTTCGGAGAGTTGATTAATTCGAGCAGTATTTTAACATTAGGTAGCAGCACAACTGCTAAAAGGATTTCTTCGTGGCCAAATGGAGAGTGCCCTACAATTCACATTCGTGTGGGTTGGGTAGCATAGTGCTAAGCTTGACACCATGTGATGCTAATGAGTATTTATTAAGGCTTGGCCGATACCAACTTTGTCCGATCCGATCGAATACCGATACTTCAGTGCATTACTTCCAGTACAGTTAATGTTTCTTCCATATTCAGAAACAAAATTTGATGAAATATTCCGAATCTCAAAGCTCTACGAGCGAGCATCTTGCAGTAAAGTGTATCTTTTTGGAACCTGTTTTTGTTAAATAATTTTAAGAACGACTGAAGCTATCTCTCTGAAATTAGCACCAATGGAAAGCTCTCGAAAAAAAAAACCGGTTAAAATGGTGTATTGGAACATTAAAAACGATAAATTTTGGCGAATTGTCGCAAAAACCAATATTTGACCAAAACAGTTAGCTGATACCGATCCGAAACCGATGCCAATATCAGTATCGGTAAATATGTTTGTGTGTGCGTACTTCTGAGAAAATATGTTGTGCATTATTTCAAAGTTAAGCATAGTTTGTTAGTACAATTTGTTCATTTCTTTTTCAGTCCCTCGAGTCTGCGATATGTCGTGAAGCATCGGAATTAATTCATGCAAAAGTGCCACTCGAATATCATTCCATATTTAAGGGAAAAATCAAGAAAGAAAACGACGACCAATGTGCTCTTGAGGAGCTGCTTGAATCTGGTAAAATACTGATTAAGAAGATTGTAATTAGGGATGTGCGAGTAGAAAAATTTTAATTCGAGTCGAGCCGAGCCGAGTTTACATCAGAAGAATCGAGTATCGAGCCGAATTCGAGTATTTGATGGAAATATTTTGTTTGCAAGTTTCGCTTTAATTTGTTAAGATAATAAGAACAAAAATGGTGTTTAGTTGACTGTGTGGGTCATGGTTTTCCAGTTTTAAGGACATAACTTGAAAATGGTTTCAGTTACTGATTTTTAATCTGCACCACTGGAAAGCTCTCGCCGAGACGATCGATTTGGTATATTGGAATGTCAAAATCGGTCAAAAATTGACGAAGTTATCGCATTTTTGCCGGATTCGAGTTTTTCGAGTACGGACGCGAGCAGCGAGCCGAATTCGAGTACAAGTTTCATACTCGGCTCGGCTCGAATTTTTCGAGTATCACACATCCCTAATTGTAATGTTAAAAAATACCATGCTGTGAAAATTTACTGATCAGTTGATAACTGGTAGCTTGCCAAGCATTTTAACATACGTGCGTAATGTACCGTATTCTGATCTACCCTAGCCGACAAATTTGCTTGATAATACGTTGCAAAATATACAATGTGTTGCAAAACATATACTCAGGAAGTCAGATAAAGGCTCTGAACAATTTAAGACACTAGTTGTTGTTGCGTCTTTTAATATCAATTTTTTACAATAAAAAAAAAAACCACCTAAGTGTAACGTTCTCTTAGTTTTTTCATGAAGTGCTAATGAAAGTGAACTGCCTTTTACCAAAAATTTAAGTGGAATGTGAACTGTGTTGTATTCTAGTGGTGGAAATGTGTTAACTTTTCTAGGCTAGAACTACTCCTACGAAATGAAATAGTTTTTCTTTTGTGGGGATAAGGGGAGGGGATGGTCGATGGCATGCCAGTGGCTGTCACTTGATGGCCGACTGCATCCAATGGTACCGCCGACGAACTTACGAGGTACAGTATCATGTTGACGTACCATGTGATTGTCGTGCTGCTTGGAAATGGAAGTGGTCCAATCAAGTGAGTCGGACAGCATTGCTAGGTGAACGGATGAAGAGATATATCTTTGAAAAGGGACATGATCATCTTGGCTGATGAACAGTAATGCAATAATGAAAGGAAAGTATTGTTATTGGGGAACAGACGATGTAGGTTGTTATTATAACTTGTAAGCTATTTTTTTCCCCTAAGAGTAGTCTTTTCAGTATGGCCGTTCTTCAGTAAATGTATCATTGTAATGAGGTTATGCTTGTTGCGATGGGGAAGGAAAAGAAGAAAATGATTAGCAGCGATTGTGATGCAATTCAATTATCACATCGCAACTACGGAAGTATTTGGTACAAATTACAATACGATACCGCTTATTTCAAGCCACTTTGGGCCACTGTACAGTAAGTAGGTTTGGCCTTTAGTTACAACTGATTTCCACTTTTGATGGTACAGATGGTAGTACAACTGTTTAAGATTGGCGTACGTTGTCTTATTTTATATTCCTTGCAGAAATCGCAGAACTAAATGAGAAAAGGGTCGCATTACGTCGCAGGTTTTCAGAAGAAAAAAAGCTGCTGGACAGCTATGTTAAAGAACACAAGAATCTGTTGACTAAACGTGAAGACCTCCAGAAAGAACGAGCTGCTTTATTGGAAGCTTGATATCCTTTTCATTGGTTCCTTCTTGAGCGTTTGCACGTATCGTAGAAATACTTTTCATGTTTATTTAAATTTTAGACTCCATTGCTTTTTTTTTTGGAAAAGTCCTAAACAGTAAAATAGGATTCCAAGCCTGGAAAAATGCCTCGGATACTTGAAGACTTGTGGAATGTTTCCTTCTTTTTCTTGTGAACCTTTCTCTAAGAACGGGGGAAGCTTAACTTCTGACTTTACACCATACTTCACTGCTCAATACTTACAGGGAAAAGAAACCAACCCAGTTTAATTAACCCTTTAAAGACTACATTTGCGCTGACTTGTAGAATAAAAATCATAGCTTCTCACCCGCTAGAAATAAGGGAAAGAAACCAGTTTCATTTTTGCCCTTAATGATCGGCCGTCAACTTTTTTAATTTGCTGTGATTGGCTGGAAGTTGTCGATCAGACCTGGAGAAGAGCTGTAAACAACACTTGTACAGCATGCGTATTTGGTCGCACCCGTCCCTAAAGGGTTAAAAAACATAAATATGATTCTTTGTTGCCAAAACATCTTGACCTGGTAATTTAGCATTACATTCCTCGAATGTGACGTTCCCCTGGAGGTTTCTTCTGCTGTGCAGCCGCCTGCTTGCATGCCCTATAAAAGCGACAGCGTGCTTGCTATCTGCATTCATTTTCCTCCAGAGGTGTCTTCAGGTCACCTCGCGCCGAAAATAGTTCCCCGCTTTCGCACGAAAATTGGATTCCAAACCCGATGATGGCGGCCGCATCCGAAGCCCTCGCTTCACTTGCTGCTCCCCCTTATGCTCTCTTTCATCTGCAGACGACCGCTTTCACCCTTGGCATCCGTTGGATCTCCGCCCTCGACCACGCCGCCGTCGGTCCGATCCCTGCCGTTTTCTTTCATCTGATTCAAGACTCTCTTCATCCGAGTTGCCGCTGTCAACTGCCGAAGTCCGTGCGCAAGCTGTCAACGCCAACCTTCTCCGGCGCTCATCACCGTTCCGGCTGGCTGCTCCCGCACCTACGGCATCGGACGGAAAACACTCCCTAATTACACGATATCACCTCGTTCAAGTTTCAAACGAGTCAACGACTGAGTCAAGACTTAAAGCCTCGTTTGAGTGAAGAGCCAAGACTGTTCTCTCGCTCGTCTCATTTGTGGCTAAATCCCACATTTTGAGTGAAGAACCAAGTTGGAAGCCATCTACACTCCTATCGCTTGTCTCGACTGTGGCTCACCCCAAGCATCAAGTGAAGATCAAGTCGACAGTTGCTGTCCACTGCTGCTCGTCTCACGTTTGAGTGAAAAACCAAGACGGAAGCCGTCTACACCTCTTGCTGTTTGTCTCGATGGTGGCTGACCCCACTTCTCGAGTGAAAATCAAGTCACCTGTTGCTGTCTACTGCTGCTCGTCTCACTCGTGGCTAGAACCCACATTTTGAGAGAACCAAGACGGAAGCCATTTCCACCTCTTGCTGCTTGTCTCAACCGTGGCTGACCCCACGTCTCCAGTGAAAACCAAGTCACCTGTTGCTGTCCACTGCTGCTCGTCTCACTCGTGGCTAGAACCCACGTTTTGAGTGAAAACCAATACGGAAGCAGTTTGCACCTCTTGCTGCTTGTCTCGACCGTGGCTTACCCCACGTCTCGAGTGAAAATCAAGTCACCTGTTTCTGTCTACTGCTGCTCGTCTCACTCGTGGCTAGAACCCACATTTTGAGTGAACCAAGATGGAATCCGGTTGCACCTCTTGCTGCTTGTCTCGACCGTGGCTGGCCCCACGTCTCGAGCGAAAATCAAGACATCAGTTGCTGCCCACTCCATTACTAGACGTCTGGCTGACTCTAGTAGCCCTGCTCGTCTTTCGTCCGTTTTCCTGCGAACTTTCACCGTGATGCTCCCGGGTTGCCATCTTCTATCAAGCCTCCTGCGCCCTGCTGCCAATATGGAAGATTCCAGTCCAGCTCTGCTGTTCCTGTCTTTCAGCCGTTCCACTCTTCGACACGCGGCTCAGGCAACGCCGTCTGAGATCCCGTCGCCGTGGCTCCCATCACCGCACGCTACACTCTTCGGCCCGTCTCTGGTCTGCCCATAGCCAGGACGTTGCCGTCGAGTTTTGGGTTGTTGCCAGGCCTCTCGCCTCTCCCGCCACGACGTTGGAGCTCCACGTCTCACCAGTCCAGCCGTGGAAGCAGTTGTGAACTGGATCATCCATCGTCGGCCCCTGCCTCCGGCTCCCTCGCTGTCTTTCGTCCGCCTCACTGATGCCGTAGCTAACCGCACGCTCCACTCTTCGGCCCGTCTCCGGTCTGCCATAGCTGGGACGTCGCCGTCGAGTTTCGGTTGTTGCTCAGGCCTGTCGCCTCTCCCACCACGACATTGAAACTCCACGTCTCACCAGTCCAGCCGTGGAAGCAGTGTGAACTGGATCACCCATCGACGGCCCCTGCCTCCGGTTCCCTCGCCGTCTTTCGTCCGCCTCACTGATGCCGTAGCTGTCGCGACTATGTTGAAGATCTCGCAAGCTCCCGTCTTTCGTCCGTCGTGAATTTGGCCTGCCGATTTCACAAGGAAGGCCAACCGAGTCTGAACTTATTGCCCCACAATCGTCTACGCCTTACCCAGATGTTGCCGTTCTGCACCATGCTGAAAGTCGGCCAAGCCTACATCCCTTGCTCCTTACGCTCGTTCGTCTTTCACCCACCCTGTTCGGGTGTTTCCATCCCGCATAATGACGAAGATCTACCGAGCCAGCGTTCCTCGCTCCACGCAACTTTCGCCCGCCTTGCCCGGGAGTTGCCGTTTTGAACTTTCGCCCGCCTTGTACGGACGTTTTCATCCCACACCGTGATGAAGGTCTACCAAGCCAGCGTTCCTCGCTCCAAGCAACTCGTCTTTCATCCACCTTCCCCGGGTGCTGCCGTTTACACCATGGAGAAGGTTTGCTGAGCTACCGCTCCTCGTTCCACGCACTCACTCGTCTTTCGCCCGCCCCGCTCGGGTGTTGCCGTCTTACTCCACGGAGAAGACCTGCCAAGCCGTTGTTCCCCGCTCCACGCATTCACTCATCATTCGACCACCTTGCGTCTTTCGCCCGGCTTGCTCGGGTGTTGCCGTTTTGCACTGTGGAGAAGATCTGCCAAACCACTGTTCTTCACCCCACGCACTCACTCGTCTTTCGCCCGCTCGCTTGGGTGTTGCCGTTTTTCACTATGGAGAAGATCTGCCAAGCCACCGTTCCTTGCTCTACGCACTCACTCGTCTTTCAACCAGGCGTTGCTGCCCTCCACAGTGATAAAGGTCAACCAAGCACCCCCCCCCTCCCCCCCACTCAGCCTGCTCCTTCGTCTTTCGTCCACCTTGCTGTTGCACCGGGATGGGGAACAAACAGACCCTGCAGCTCTCACCCCATCTACTCAGCTTTCGTCCGCTTTTCTGCCAGTTGAACCAGGCCTTCACCACTACCAGTCTTTCATCCCTGCCTTCACTTCTTTCGCCCACCTCACTGTTGTGGTGCCGTGCTGTCCCAGGGAGACAGCCCGTCAACCTGGGACCTCCTTTCCCGCTCCACGTTCCCCGTCCGCCTTATGGCTGAGATGCAGTCCCTGTCCAAAATGGAAGCCCGTTAAGCTGAAAGCCTCTTCCCCGCTCCACATTTTTCGTCCGCCTTCCGGTTATGTACCGACCTGAACTAGATGAAAGCCCGCTCATTTGGGAGCTCCTCTCTCCACCAGTCTCCTCGTCTTTCATCATCCACTAACCAATCGAATTGGTCCCGCAGACGGTTTGTCCCTTTCCCGTCTCCTGTCTTTCATCCGCCCGCCACCTAGACAGCCTGCCCATGCCAGGTGACCACCGGCTACGCTACATTGGCCAATTCCCATCCATGATCTGTGCGGCTTTCCTTCATGCTTGCCGGAACGCCATCCATTCCAGCCGGTCCCAACTGTGGGCCTCTTTCATCGGGTTTATTTGATCTTTCGGCTGCCGCCCTGCCCCGATGTGGTCCTGCACTAGTCCCTCGGACGCCGTGGCCCGGCACCTGCCCGTTCCGCACAGCGCCGCCAATCCGTCTGAAAGTTAACTCCTACTTTCAGCCGAGGAACCATCAGCCCTGATCCCCCCTTGCTCCCGCTCCGACCAACGCAACCAGCAGGACCGAGCCGCAACTCCTCTCCTGCCTTCCAGCCGGCGCAAGACCCAGCTTCTTCTTCCCAGCTCTTCTTCCCAGCTTAACCCCGTCCGAAAGTTAACTCCTACTTTCAGCCGAGAAACCAACAGCCCCTTCGGCCCGATCCCCCTCGCTCCCGCTCCGGCCAAAGCAACCAACAGGACCGAGCCGCAATTCCTGACCGCCGCAGCGGTTGCTCGTCACCAGGGGGCAGGAGCTCCTCTCATTGAAACCACGATGCCTCCCGCCTCTCCTACCTTCCAGTCGGTGCAAGACATCGCCTCTTCTTCCCAGCCTGGCTGAAACTCAACACGGAAATTCTATCCTTCATTAAACAAGCCCTTCAGCCGACAGTGCCCTTCACTCATCCAATCCCTTCGGCCATTTGGCTCCAAGGAAACACAACGCCCTGACTTAAACCAACACAGGTTTTTCTTCAAAGTTTTCAAAGACCTCCGCAACTCTGCTTACCCCGCTCGATTGAGTTGAAATGTCTGACTACTAGGGATGGGTCCGTTTCATTTTTTTGACTTCGGTTCCGGTTTCGGTATCGGTTTTTCAACCAGATATTTCTATGTTTTTTTCTTGGAACAGTAGTTTTACTATCTTCTAACTCGTTCCTGCTTTCACTTTCAACAGCGTCATAGACCTTGGGTCTAGCAGTGGCACCATTTTCCTCTACTATTTATTTTGTAATGACTAGGAGCTTGCGTAGAAAATGAAAATTATTTAAAATTTAAAACAACAAATCAATCTTTGATTTTTCGAACATCGTTTAAAAAAAACCGACACAAAATCCGAATCGGTTTCGGTTTTCGATAAAAACCGAAAATTTCGTTTCGGTTACCGACCCATCCCTACTGACTACTAGACGTAGAATAACCACCCAAATCCTTTCATTGCCCATTATAAAAAACTGACTAGAAGGAAGAAACCAACTTCTCCTCACTAACTCGCATTCTACGTATGGAACCACGCAAAACTTATTGACCCTTCGTAACTTATAACATTCAGGGCAATCTCCACATCATCAACCGCCAACAAAGCCTTCCGATCGAAGCTATCCTAACACCAGCATCTTGAAGGAATCCATCGACCTCCACCTCACACAACCTGACGCAAAGGTCGTGTATGTAAACTGACTACACCGGCTGCGACCTATTGTTGCTACCTGTATAGTAGTCAATTCCCATTAAGCACTCAGAACGAAGCAGAAGCAAGCCAACTACGATAGTAGCTAACCATTCACCATGGAAACAAGCCAACCAGTAAAGAGGGATACTGACCTACTTCGAGGTTCTTCACCTGTTCTTAACAAAGTGCGAAGTTTTCAATAACTTTTTGGGGAACAGCCGGCTTGCATCCCGGGGCGCCCGGCAAGGCGGTGCCCATCACCAAATTTGACGAGGTCTGCTGATAATGCTAAATTATCAAATTAAGATGTTTTGGCAACAAAGAAAGAACATTTTGCCGGCCCCCAGCCAGGCCGGCTAAAAATGGTTTCTTTATGCCTAAAACATACTTAACCTACTCCCGCCCTGCTACCCTCTCGAGTCACCGCCTGACATATTGAGAGTAAAATGAATGCCGATAGCGTACACGCTGTCGCTTTTATAAGGGAAGACTGTCACGCGCATGCGCAACAGGGGCATGCAAGCAGGCGGCTGCACCGCAGAAGAAACCTCCAGGGGAACATCACGTTCGAGGAATGTAATGCTAAATTATCAGGTTAAGTGTGATTAGGCACAAAGAAACCATTTTTAGCCGGCCTGGCTGGGGGCCGGCAAAATGTTCTTTTTGTCCATGTATTTATTGCGTGGTAAGTGTTCTTGAGCTAATGTTTCTATTGGCTCATTTTTATTACTTATAGAACTTACTGTACCTATACGCAAAAAAAAAAAAAGATTTGAGCTTAAGGCCATTTAAAAAAAAAATCTCGAGTCTACGTTTGAAAAAATAGTTGCGGAGGGCTTGTTATTATTATCGGTTTTTTTTTTTGGGTGCATGATTTTACAGTGGTGAGGGCCTACATACCAATTTCGTATTTATATATCGATGTAACTCGACATATGTACACATACAAAAATGTTGTTTGAAGCGATCTTATTACAGCCAAGAAATAAGTACAGTAAACCTGATAAAGCTGCCAAAACAAACGCACTTGATCTGTACTTGGCACAGCCGAGGATCCTATTGAGGACAACCTCTGTGAATGGCTGCCAGTGATGGGCGCAAGTCAATTCCGGACTTGGAATTAATTGACTCAATTCCATTTTTGTGGACTCGGTGAAATTGATTTTATATTGGGCAATTCCAGGTTATGAATTCATGGAATTGACTTTATTAACCTTCAATTCCGCTTGACTTGATTTGGACATGACTTGGGTATTTGCCGAAATTATAATTGACATGGTAGGAATTGACTTGATGACCATCAGTTCAGCCCAGGTTGCGCTCAGGTTGACTTGAGTTGCCAAGTCGTCCATTGCATTGGCATTGCCTAGATTTGATGTGATTTTTATTTGACTTAAAATTCTTTGTTTTGACCTCATTCGAATCATCCTGAAATTCGGACCAGTTCAACAAAATCCAAATCAATTTTACCCAATTTCAGCCCAAAATTAACCAAAATCGTCTTACATTTTCGGCAGTACCTTAAATTTTGTCAGGATTTACCTGAAATTTTGCTGGACTTGAGCTGAATTGAGTGGAATTGAATGGAATTGGTCAAAATATTTCCTGAATCAGCCAGGAATTGGCTGGAACTAAGACTGGATCAACAGCAAGTCAATAAATTGGAATTGATCTGTCAGAATGAGAAACGGAAAGTAATGGATTGGAAATGATTTAAAATAGCAAATACAGAATTGGGCAAGGGTTTGAATTTCATTGAAACATGGAATTGACTTGGTTGCAATTGACTCTGACTCTATTATAGAGTCATAATTACTGGAATTACGTAGAAAATGTCCGCTCATTTTCACAACGAGGACACCCTTCCAGTAATTATGACTCTAATAGTGACGAGAATTTTCACAGTAAGGTAACGAACCATGTTTTCCTAGTGACTCTTGACTCGTGGGCATGAATTGGAATGGAATTACGTATCAATGGTGTTTAAGTAGACATGGCTTTGACTTGACTTGATGTTCATTTGATGTCTAAGTAGTTGATTCAAATCCAGTGAAATGAAATTGTGCACACCCTTGATGGCGGCATATCGACAGGTTTCTGATGTGAAAAGTTGGTCAGTTATTCGCTACAGCTAGAAAAAGTAAAGAAACTGGCATTTTTCAAGAAAAACAGCACAGTTTTGACGAACTTGAAGTGAGATTTTTTTATTATGTTTAATAGGTGTTACATAAACAAGTGTTCATAGGCCTAAGTAACTACTACAGTAATAAATATGTAGAGATGTGTTTTCCTTACCCCCCCCCCCCCCCAAGCTACTTGTTCGGTTCAGTTGAAAAATGTTCGGTATACCTTTGGTGTTTGTAACACACTGCACTTTTTTTTTTATGTACGTGTAAGACCAAGCAAAAGCAAAGTTAATTTTTTGCTTTAGGCCATTTAAAAAAGAAAGTTGTTGGCTCGGGCGAAAAAAAAAATTTTCCATGCGGGTTTTTTTTTTTAGCTGCACCAACAACAATAATCGCTGTTGTTCAGAGTAATAATATATGAAGAGCAAATATGCAAAACAAGTTAAATCACTTATTTGAAAATTGAGTTAGATGGCGTTTTATACAGTTGTTGTAAGATGGAAATCACACACATTTCTATCCGTGCAAAAAACGTGAAAACTTGTGTTTTACAGGCCAAGCAAAATTATTGATTCGTGCAAATCAAGTTAAATCACGAGCAGTGTTTTGATCAGACCAAGTTAAATCCTACGACTTAAAAAAAAAATGAATGATCCTGTTGGACTTATCCAAAAACACGCAAAAATAGAAAAAAATTTTAATTACATTTTGAACTATGAGAGTGATTCTAAGCAACTTTCTCTTTGACATTACCCATCTAACTCTGTTAGTATAGATTTTATCATAATCGTATTGACTCAGAAAAAAAAATTAATGACCCTGTTGGACTCGGCCAAAAAAAAACGCAAAAACCGAAAAAAAAAATTTTACATTCTGGACTGTGCATGTGATTCTAAGCATCTTTCCCTCTGACACTGCACGTGCAACTCTCTTGGTTCAGATTTTAGTATGTTATAGTATAGGCATCAATAGGAATCTGAAAAAAAAAGCTGTGTTTTTCAAAATAAGTTAAATCCAATCTTCACACGGATTCAGAGCCTTCATTTTACAAAAGTTAAGTATTTGTTTGTTTGTTTGTTTTGTAATCACTTGCCCTAGAGGTATATTTCTCAACAATCAAATCTCTGTAGGCTGTGCCAATTTTCCTTGGGTAGAAATTTGGCTTTTTTGAAAAACAAAAAATTGTGATTTAACTTGTTTTGCATATTTGCTCTTCATATAGTAGACTTAATAATAAGAGTAATAATGATATACTTTGATCCCTATTGTTGGTGTGGCGCTCGTGATAGTTTTTTTTTGTCCGGTGTCTCTTAATCATATTTTGTTGCAAGCACTGCGGTAAATAGCAAGGAAAATGAAAAAAAAAAGCTCAGTGCGGCAGCTTTTAGGCGGTGCGGCGATGCCTGAAAAACAACTTTTTTTCTTTAATGGCCTTGCTGGCGCGTGTGTGTGCCTTAAATTATTGCGGATTAAAAGATTTTATCTGATTCTTGGTCCAGCCGGTAAGGATCGTATTTTCTGCTAAATTTTGACTGTCTATGACATTCCAGTACATCACTTTAACCAGCTTGAAACCAGCTTTTCAATGGTGCTAATTTCAAATATCTAGCTTAAACCAACTAGGAAGTTATTTGGCAATAAAGCATGGGCATTTTACGTTGAAACTTCATAGTGTTCAAAATTAGAATAAAAGTTCAGCTCACCGAAATTGGATTTGTGCGTCGGCGAATTTTCAATCCCTTCCTAGGATCTTCGTCAGGCCTAAAAAAATGTTATTTACACTATTTACACGTATTTCGTGAAGCTTGGAGCACTACATCCCGCCTTTCTTCCTGCGTATTATTAAAT
>JAHWFP010115887.1:14740-35462 GCA_023313725.1 Lithobius niger | reverse complement strand
ATTTCTATAAATTTGACCGAGACAGCTTTTAAAACTTCGCCTTGTCTCTCGACCGAAAAAAATATCACCTTTGCGTAACAGCTTAAATACCAAAGAGTAGGGTCTGTCAAAGCGCTCCAGGTGGCCACAGTTCTTTAGCCACGACAGACCTGAAGACATGACCCCACAGTCAAAAGTCAAAAGAATCAAGAAGACAACGACACACTCAGAAACTCCCCCCCCCCTTTTTTTTTGGGATTTTTTTTACCCTCTCCGACAATAGTGTGAACAACCCTCCGTAACTCCTCAGTATTCAGACGTGGACAATTTCGGCTTCTCGTAAAAGCTGCAAGGAAAGTTTAAAATTTATGGCTAGACTTCGCCAAACAAAATACAACGTAAATTCAATATTTTAGTTGCGCTTTTCTTGTGCAAACCCTTTTGCAATAATAGCGCTTAAGGTAGGCTGCAGCTGATGATAACTTCTCATTCGAAATTAATCAAAATGTCAAAAAAAAATCAAACAACGAGAATTTGTGAACTGTTTCATCGAATGTGCACCCAACTGGATAGGGAAAAATGGTGCTAAAAGGGGGAATTTGCCACAACAAAGATGCAAGGTCTAATAAATACGGAAAAACGACTACAGAATTTAATTCAGTGAAAAACTTCGATAATTTACTAAATACATTGAAGTTTATAATTAACTTGAGCAAAAAATGAAGAACTATTGGATTAATACTATTGATATGGATTAAGAATGGGTAGAAGAGTTTCTGCTGGTGGGTTAAATTGTTGACGAAGTTTAAAGAGAATAAAAATGGAATTGCTAAATTAATAAAATACTTGTTTATTAACATAGGTTTTCGGACTGAAATGTATTCAATTATTTAAATGTTTGTTGTGGAGGAAGTTATGTTTGTCGTATAAAAAATGTAGGTTATTTTTTATTATCAATGTAAAGTGTTGATAATTCACAAATAAGTGTGTCGGTGCAAAACGGGTCACTTCGTGACATCTTTCATTAATTAATTTAAAAAAAAACTAAATTTGGTAAAAGTAAGCAAAGCATTTACTGCAGTTGAAAAAAAAATCGTAAAACTGGCTTTTCAAATGTTTCAGTGACACTACAAATGCAGGAAAACTAGTTGTTTTACAGGGTTTCAACGGATTTACAACATCCTTCCCCAACCATAGTCCCCTTGGCTGGATTTGTCGGACGCATTTTGAATTCTAATTTCCTTTAACGGTCCCCCCCCCCCCCCTCCCAAACAAAGTTCACGGGTACTACTGATTTCGCCGCTTTCTTTCTTCTTTTACGTCGTTTGCGTTGCCACTAAATCGGGCCAAGTACACAGTCCCTTTGCGGGAATTTAACCACTTAACTGGACGTGGTTACTTGGTTTGGAGACAAGGACAATCCATTGAGCTGTGGCTGTTCGCTTTGCTTGGGGTCCGAGGGGACGCCTCACAAAGCTCGCAGTGTGCCTACGGAATAAGGTCCCCTCCCATCTTGTAGATTTTGTGTGTAACGCGCTATTTACGAATAGCAAGGCGCAACCATGAGTAAACACTCAGGGTGCACCTTGTAGTTACATAAGCTGCTTGGCGTCCTGTCAACTTCCGTCTACACCGGAACTTGGCCGAACGCCGACAGCCAGGTAGCGAGCCAGTCCTCCTGTTCAGACCAGTTAGAACCGGCTCCTACCTGTTAGCGGTTGCGCAACGTAAAGCCTCAGGCTACTTCTATTGTTCAGCCACGCGTATAAATACGAGGGCCTGGACAACAGTAGGCACTTGGTGTAGGCCAGGCAACTCGAAAGGTTGTCTCCCCGGACTCAACTTTAGGATAAGACCAAACTTCTAAACATGTGTTTTATGCCTAATATGTGTTCTCAGTGCACAGACCCCTAGCTATGCAGTAAGGAGTAAATTGGCTTCGGGATTATTCTTGACTTCAATCGTCTACTCCCTGAGTACGTCACATGTGTAGTCCGTGAGGAACAGAGTTCACAATTTCACATTTAGGTAAACTTGGAAATAAGTCATACAAAATACCTCCAAGGAACGAGGAACTATTATTTTAATTCAAAATGGCCTGTTCCTAACATTCACACAATCTGTATTAGACATAACTGCAATATTTGTAGATAAGGCCTACCAAACGTCAAACCACAAACAAAACATGTGACCAGAGGCGAGCGAAATATGAAATGTTAGCATGACTCACCACACAAATCATTTTGTCTGAAGGAAAGTTGGCTAGTAGTGGCGTTAGCAGCAACAGTAGTCGTAATTAAAATACGATTCAAATCAATGATACTAGACAATGAAGTTTACTGTTTTTATTGTGACCAAGAAAGGCCTACGTATGTAACGGCCGAGTTACATAATTTTCTGCTATAAGACATGCCCTTTAAGTGTTCTGTACGAGAGATACCCTTTAAGGGCAAGTTTTATTTGCATTTCATTGACCAAATTTAAAAAAAAAATGGTAAACACCTGGATTGACAGGACGTGCCCACATATTAATTTTTATTAATTAATTATCATTATTTTGTCTAATGAGTATTATTTACCTTTTGAATAATTGGTTTCTGTTCTTACTCATTTGCATTGAGAGGATGGTCCCTTCTCGCTATACAGACTGACAAGCAAGCAGCTCCAGCCTGGAATCGGGTTACCCTGCTCGCACTTTGTCCCTATTGTATTGACATCAGGTGAGGGAACTGTTCGATAGTGAGAGAGGAAGAGAAGGAAAAGACTGGAGGTAAGCCGAGATTTGGGAGGTGGTCCCGCTTGGACCAAAACCACGAAGGCAAAAAAAAAGAAAGGATTACCAAGAGTCGGGAGTCGGGTTGGAGACAGCCACGAAACAGCGAGCAAGAGAAATTAGGGAGAAAGAAAAGGTACATATGAATGACAATGTAACAAAGGCTAAGGCAAAAAAGTGGAACTAGAAATTGAGGTGAGTCGATGCAAACAGATATGGCAGAAAGTAAGAAAATGTGAGTATGTAGGGAAAGTGATAATTAGGAATAGTGCAGAAGTGACCAATCTCGTTCATGTTTTTTTTTTCCATGCTGACATAAGGTCAAAAATTAAATATTGATACACATATGAATGAGATACTATTACGCTTTATTGAAAACTCAAATGTTTGGCTATTTTCCATAGTGTACTGATGTACCACTAAAACACCTAAATCAATTTTGGGAAGAATTGATCTTCCCACCTTCATTCTATACATAATTGTTATGTTTTATTATTAAATTTTATTACACAAAAGGTAATTGGTCACTTCATGAACATTGTTCATCACCTTTGACGGCAAAAACTAGTGAACAAATCACTGGGTGTTCACTGGCTTGTATTAAAATTTGTTAAAACTTATGTGATAAAATAACCGTTTCGGCCCTGACAAAAATTATTTAGGTGACAGCCCGCACGCGGACGCCGTCACAAAATGGTGTCAGAAGTTTTTTACCCCTAGTTCTGTAGGATCTGTTGCATGCTTTTGTAGCCCCCTTCCCCACAAAATCTTTGTTTTGTGTGTTTTCTGGGGGAAAACTTTAAAGGTGGAGTGAATTTGATAAAGTTGCTATATTTTGTTAGTTCTGAAAAGAAAAGCAAAATTTAAAGGTGATGAACCTTGAGCAGGTTAGGTAGGCAGACATTGCTGTAGCCAGGACTGAAATGATGTTACACGACACCAACACATATGTTGCTTGAAAAGAGATAGCATTAAATAGCATTAAACATTAACAAGAAAGCTATAAAACCGCATATTAATCTGATTGTAAGATCATCAAGCTAAAATGGCCACTTTCACTACTGAGCAATTTGATGCCTTGCTAGACCGTATTAAACCTGTAATACAAGCACCTACCCAAAACAGTGGCGCATTAGCAAATTTAGTCCCAAACTATGATGGGAAAAGTGACATTAAAAGGTGGATTCAGGTTGTTGAACAAGTGGGGTCAATGGGTAAATGGCCTTCCGACCAGATTATTGGTATTATTAAAGTCAAAACAACCGGGATTGCGTCCGATTTCGTCTGGAAAGATGAAAATGTTAAGAATTTAACTAGTGCTGATGATTTAAAGAAGGCACTTAATAACCGCTTCTCAGTTGAGCCTATCACTGTAAAACTTCAAAGATACAGAAACTGCAAGTAGGAAAAAACTGAAGATGTCCAAAGTTTTGCAACAAAAATCTCTCATTTAGCCATGGAAACTTTAGAATTGGTGCCTGCAACTGAAAACAACGCTGCCATAAAGAATGAAGCACTAAAGAAGCTTGTAATGGAACAATGTGCAACACAGTTTGTGGTGGGCTTGCTTGAGCCATATAGGCAAGAAGTGGTAAGGAAAAACCCCAAAACCATGGAAAAAGCTTTAGAATATGCCCTACAAGCAGAACAAAATAATGCCTTGCTCACTTCTGTGAACCCAACTGAAACAGCAGCATCTGTGAAAGTCATTCTCGAAGATAAGAACGATACAATTCCACAAGATGATTTCCAGAAATTAGAAAAAACGCTGCATGCTGAAATCAAAAAGCTAGGAGAGAAAATAGAACAAATTGCCCAAAACAGGGATTCTAAACCTAAACAAGAACAAAGCGCTTCACAAAATAAGTTTCAACAATACTCAAATGAAGGCAGAAATTTTCAAGACAGATCGTTTCGTCAAAACTTCAATCGGCAAGGAAAGGAATATCAACGCACGCCGAGATGTGAAAATTGTGGAATTTTTGGACATATCAGTCAACAATGCAGGTGAAGAGACTCAACATGCCCCAACAATGCCTCAAATGGCAATGGCACAAGGGATACAAGAGAATGCTGGAATTGCGGGTTACGAGGCCATGTACAGCGATATTGCAGAAAAAATAACCAATCGGTCCGGCCAAGAGACAACAATGTCTGTGAAATCTGCGCAAAGCCCAATCACCACACACTGAATTGTTGGTACCGGGATAGAACGATTGTTAAGAATGGAGGGAAACCACCAAACAACCGTGCCCCATCGGTTAAATGTCAAACTATGTGGACGAAATAACCATGCCAGCTCAACAATGCCGTGACTATGATTGCACACTTACAAACACGGACAATCGGCCTACACCAAAAAAAACTGTTAGTCCCTCAACCTGAAGGCTTGGCTAATATACAGGTCGATGAAGGGAATGCCTCGGAACTGAAGAATAATTCTAGCATAAAGAATGAAGTGAGCACCCAAGAGAAATATGTACAAGCATTAAAAGAAATTGTAAAATTGAGAGAAAAACTGGAAATGTAGAATAAAAGCTACCACAATATGCCGACCCATGCTTTGATGAATCGTACAACAAGAAACAAACCAGGCAACCCCTACATTGCAGCTGAAATTCAAGGCGAAAGTATAGTAGGCTCAGTAGATACAGGAAGTGATCTAACTCTTCTTGAAAGATCGTATTTTGATGAGTTTTTGAAAACACATGAAACCCCTACGTCCTACACGGGAACATGGCCGCAAACAACGGGAATCTTAGGTGACTCATTGCGTTCGTACGCCGGATACGAAATTCCTTTGACGATTGGAGGAATAACAAGAACAATCAATTGCTTCATTTGTGATGAAATTGCTAAAGGACCGGTACAAATGCTATTAGGAAAAGAAGTGTTTTTTGGTTTCAAAATGGATCTTTCCGGAAACACTCACACTGTCACAGTGAGGGGAACGGAAGATGGAAAGCAGAAGACTCAAACTATTCCACTATTCTTACATCCTGACCTTGTTAAGGAAGCTGAAAAATTAAAGCAGCCAACGGATAGTGCATTAAAGCAGAAATGGACAAAAGGAGAGCAGAAACGGGAAAAGGTACGACTCGTAAAAAATTATGAAAATGTTCCCGTCAACCTTGCTGAAGAAACCCTTATACCAGCAAACACTGAAATGATGTGTCGCTGCAGACTTCTAAACGGATTAGAAAAGGACATCTAGGCATTGTGGAGCCAAAGGCATCTTCAGTTATCGATGAGAATGTTCGATTTGGGCATGGAGTTGTTAAAGTTGGATGGAAGCAGGAAATGGCAATACGTGTGCTGAACATCAACACACATGACGTTGTGCTAAACAACAATACTAAGACTGGTACATTCGAAACCATCGATGAATCCCAGATTCAAACCTTGGAGGAAACAAGAATCAACTCAATCATACACAAGGAAGAAAATAATGAAGAACATGGAAGAACCAAAAGAAAGAGTTCAACTTGCAATCTAGCCGACAGGGAGAAACTGAAGCAGCTGCTCCCATTTCATTCACTGGAAAGAGGCGATAGAGAAGACCTGCAGTCGTTAATAACTGAATACCGGGAAGTGTTCTCACTGTCAGATGACGAACTGGGCTCTTATACAGGAGATATAGAACATCACATAGACACAGGAGATGCAAAACCCATATGTCTACCTCCATATCGCATACCATTCATCATGCGACAGAAATTGGAAGAATTCACAGACGCCATGCTTAAGAAAGGTGTCATACGACACAGCCGCTCACCCTGGTCAAGTCCTTGCTTCTTATTGCCGAAGAAAGACACAGGTAAGTTTCGCTTAGTTAATGACTATCGCCGACTCAACCAACTTTCAAAGCCGGATTTCTATCCGATCCCTCGCATCAGCGATATTCTTGATTCAATGAGTGGAGCTCGATACTTCTCAAAACTAGATATGCAAGATGGATTCTATCATCTAAAGATAGCAGCCGATTCCATACAAAAAACTGCGTTCAGCACACACCATGCACGTGTCGAATATTTGAGACTACCTTTTGGACTTGTGTCTGCTCCATTTACATTTTCTAGGGTCATGAGCTCAATACTATACGGCCTAAAGGGAGTGCTACTGTACTTAGATGACGTCATGATCTTCTCTGACACATGGGAACATCATTTGGAGATCCTGAGAACAGTGTTTGATCGACTGCGCCAAGCAGGAATGAAGCTAAGTACAAGCAAATGTGAGTTTTTACAGAAGGAAGTCCAATTCTTAGGCTATGTAATTGATGCAAATGGTTCGAGGCCTAATCCAAAGAAGCTACAGGCTGTCAGGGACTATCCCAGGCCAACGACGCCAAAGCAAATTAAAGCATTCGTAGGATTGTGCTCCTATTATCGTCGCAACATAGCCGGATTTGCTCTTATTGCGAAACCCCTTCATGCCTTGACGAAGCAAGACGTTCCATTTGAGTGGAACACTGAAGCAGAAGCCGCCTTCCAAACGTTAAAGGACAAACTGACTTCAGCGCCGGTAATGAGAGCTGCTGACTTCACTAAAGAGTTCATAGTACAATGTGACGCGAGTGTCCAAGGGTTAGGATCGGTACTCGCTCAACAACACGAAGATGGAAAAGAATATCCCATCTGGTACGCAAGCCGTCAAACTACAGCTGCAGAGCAAAAATTCACAACCACTGAACTCGAACTCTTAGCTTTGGTTTATGCAGTGGAGCAATTCAAACCATACATTTATGGGAGAAGCACAATAGTGCAAATATACCACTCAGCATTGCAATGGCTCGTAGGACCAAAAAAGGGCTTGTATTAAAATTTGTTAAAACTTATGTGATAAAATAACCGTTTCGGCCCTGACAAAAATTATTTAGGTGACAGCCCGCACGCGGACGCCGTCACACGTACTTTCGAAATTAAAAATTTCCGTTTGTATCAACTTCTGGGATTCTTGCTGCTACCAGGAGTGAGACTGTTGGCGTTGTTTACCCTCCCTTCCCGCAAAATAATTGAGATTGTGTAATGATGATAGGTATCTTTAGGTATTAATAAGTAATTTTACCAAAATATTACTTTGTGGAAAGGAGATATAACCATACGAGGCTGATCTTGGCATCAATCCACAACTTCATAAAAACAAGGACATTTTTAATTTTCGAAATGATATTACATTTCTTGCTGACCTAAGAACAAAAAGAAACACATACTGACACAAACCGAAAATAACCTACATCTCACCAGCTCAAATCAAAACCAATACTTACAAAAACATGCTAAAATAACACACATAAACAGTAAAATAATCCCAACATGCCGCCATTTTGTAAAGCCGACAACTGATCAATGTCAATGTGTAAAGATCAGTGGCCTGTTTTACAAGATAGCGGCATGTGGGGATGATTTTACTGTTTATGTGTGTTATTTTAGCGTTTTTTTTTTGTAAGTATTGGTTTGAATATGAGCTGGTGAGATGTAGGTGATCTTCGGTTTGAGTCAGTATGTGTTTCTTTTTGTTCTTAGGTGAGCAAGAAAGGTAACGTCCTTTCGAAACATAAAAATTTTTATGAAGTTGTGGATTCTTCAGCTGATCCCAGGATCAGCCTCGTATGGTTATGGGTATTTTTAGTAACGCATTCTTTTGCCACATCAACAAAATGTGGGCTTTTTGTTGCCTACCAGCAGTAACTTTCTGTTATCTTTCCTCAAAATTGCCAGCCGCACCAGACAGCACATTTACAGCGCGTTATTAAACAAGCCTTCAATTCAGTATCACAAGATGTCACTTTAATTTTCGGATAAAGTAGAGGTAGCCTCTGCCCACACAACGCTGTGTACACCTAACAACTAAGCGCACAGTTCACACCAACATCATTACTCCACTGAAAGCCATGAATAACTATGCAAACCTATTTCCGTTGCCATTTTGACTTACACGTCAGACTGCCTACCCACGACCTTCCAGACTAAAGGACGAAGCTCTACCGCTAAGCCATACTGACATGGCCATCTGCAAATAGGTTTGCATCTGTAATTACTCACTAATCGAGCCGATTTGGCTTTCCGTCCTATTATTTCAGTGAAGACGACAACTTGGAAGGCGAACTTCTAGATCAGCGCTTTTCAAACTTTTTTGGCTCGAGGTACCCTTCGAATTTTTTGTGGGCCCAATGTCAACCCTGTCCCAAAGTTGAACAGCTTTTATTTTCACGTAAAAAGAGCATTGCTCATGGCCCCTCCACGCACATGCCACTGCCTGACGCTGTGTAATCCAACCCAACACATCATTGTTTATTACTAAGTTTTAGTACTGGATTCGATTGTTTGTCTAATATTAGTTAATAAATTCGTCCAGTCACTCTTAACTTTAATTTACAGTTCACTTGACACAAGTTTACAATTACTTTACAAAGCTCACAACACAGTCAAAAGACATGAAGGAATTGCAGCATGCACAGTGATATTAATTTTATTAGTTTCTTTGCATTGACTTGTTTAATACCGGGTTTGGTTGAACAGAGTTGCAATATTGAATCAGGTTCAGCGTCTAGACAATTTCTGTATTTTGTTTTGGTCGTTACATATTAGGAGAAGCCAGATCAAATGAAAGAAGAACTTTTATTGCTTTCGGCAAGTGACGAAAATTCATCTGGGAGCACTGCAGAGAATTCAATACGGCTAGTCGTCTATGTTTCAAATTTTTCTTTCAGGTCAGCACTACATTTAAGATTGCGGCAATCCACTCTGTTGCACGGCACCCTTTAACCAGCTTCGCGGCACACAAGGGTTCCCCGAAACACCAGCAGAAAAACACTGTTCCAGATCATTCAGTTTGTGTGTGTAACAAACATGGGTTTGAAAGACCTAACCCACTTGGGATTTATCGAGATTTATCAAAGATTTTTACCCATTCTTGGGGATTTTACTGCTATAAAATGATAAATGGTGATGATACCAATAGAGATTTGAGACATTTACTCGACTTTCTTCCCCCCCCCCCCCTTTCAATCACTGATGACACGGATTACCTTTAACACGAGTGTTTTCAGGTGGATTGTACCAAAAACATTAAAAAAATAGAGTTTTCTGGGTTAGGTTATTTTTTCCAGACAACACCTGATCTACATAAATTGTCCAAAAATCCTACACTTTGCATCCGTCTTGGTTCCTGATATATGGCAAGAAAAAGTTTGGTAAGGGCGAAAAGAATACGGTTTCAGCAAAAAGTTTGGTGTTTTGCTGCTTTCGCTTCCCAAATAGAATACCAGTAGTACATGCCACATCACAGGTGACTGCCCTCCAAGACACCAGCAACACGTTCCGAAACATGATCCACGTTTAATTTAATTATAGTTTCCTCCCCACAAACCCACACGTGGATAAGTTGTGTGTTTCGTTCCACATCTTTGCACCCCCTGCGTGATCTTTTTCATATGCGAAATATTCGTCTTGTTGACACCAATGTCGAACATGGGACTTAAGGGGGAGGTGTGACGATGGAAAACATTGACTTCTCACGGCGCCAGACGTTGTTGTAAGAGCCACTCACAGGGTGGCCTGCCATCTTGGTGAAGAGGCGTCAGGCGTTCTGATGGATATGACAGGCAAGACAATACTTGGACCACCGGCCACAGCCACCGGGTCACGTCTGCATGTCCTCAAAGCAAACCGTAAACAAAGGATGACGAAGAAGAAAAAGGAAAGAAGACGAAGAATCTGAAGAAGCCTTCATGGCCGAAATGAGTATGACGTCATTCCTAATAGGAATAGCAGTTTATAATGATAAGACTTTTCATTTAACTTACTCTCATACATAAAAAAAATTAAAAAAAAAACAATTAAAATCTACTGCATACACATTTTATACAATACAAATAAAGAACATGAGATTTACCAATTTTAGTACCATTTATTGACACTAGATGCCGTTGTTAGCGAAGTGCGGTAGCTAATTTAATTGAAAAATTGGCAAGCGTCGATAACAGTGGAAATTGGAATACATAATGGTAAAAAACGAACACTTTTTCCTTCGTAAGTGAAAAAAGTATTAGTTTTTTTTTACCTATAAACTTTTTTTACGATTACCAATGAAAGTACCGACACGGATAGCATATTTTATTGCGGGTCTACACTCACAAGATTGCGTTTAAGTGTTCCATTCGTTTCACTTGGAGTGTGGCGCGGCAAATAAGCGTCTTTCTAAAGACGAATGGATAGTATATGTTTATATGTATAATTGTATATATGCACGTGTTAAATGCTGCGTATGGACGTTTCCTTTTGGCCATGTCAGTAAGGCTCAGCGGTAGGACCTTAGCCTTTGGTTTTAAAGGTCGTGGGATCGATTCCCCGCTCAGGCAGTCTAACATGTAAGTCCAAAAGGCAACGTCAACGTGAATAGGTTTGCATCAGTATTTATTTAACTCTTGTTGAGCCGTCGGCTTTCCGTCCTTAATCACTATTCAGTGTTCACTCCATTGGTGTTACGAACTGATTGAAGACAAGTAGGGTAGGAAGACAAAAGTGACTCAAAAAGCTCCGTTGTTAAACTCCAGTTCCCGAAGCACAGCATCGATGTGCTCTTTCATCCTGGTACGACTAAATCGAGTTGCTAGAGGTTCAGACAGCATACTTATTTTTTTTCAACATTGTCCTTCAAGACAGATCCAAGTTTTCACACACATTCAGATCGGTAGAATTAGGACCACTCTTCATTACCAAAGAAACACGGAGCCTTTTGAGTCACTTTTGTCTTCGTATGTACTCGTCTTCAAGCTCCGTCTTGGTTGGCGCTAATGACCAAGTTGTCGACGCGCCATTAAGCCTCAATCCCCCCCCCCCCTCCTCAAGCTGTTCGTGACGCCAATGGAGTGAACACTGCATATTGAGCTTATGAGTTTAAACCCACAATAAAATGTGCCACCTATCGATTCTTTCTTTTTTTCCCTATCATGCTTAGTTTCATCTGAGGGGAGGGGGGGGTGCTACCATTGTTTGGCACCCTGTAAATACACGTGCCTTTAGGTCCCCTCAGGCCATAAGTCTGGAGCGGAAGGAGTTACGCCGATTACACTTAATACTTTTTTTTTCATAACGTTGTTAAGCTTTGCAACTAAACCAGAAAAGCACGCTTCGTAAGCTGCAGCATATTGAAAATTTGCACGATATATTTCCTGAAAATTTCAGAAAAATAATGGCACAACACATTGTCGAAAAATTGCCTCCTAAAGTTAAAGCCAGGAAAGTGCACAAATATACATTAAAAACCGCGACGTTTCGGCTCACCTCGGAGCCATCATCAAGAAGAAAAGAAAAAAAGAATTACAAATAGCAAAAGAAAGCCATATGAGTCAAGTTTCAAGTAAAACGTCCATCTTGCTAGGACGTGTTAAAAACGGGCAGAACCGTAAAAGTAAAATTTTTTAAAGTTTAAGAAACAAGAGGGGTCTTCGATGTGTGCTTGTTGGCTAGCACCAATCGAAGTGCCAGAAGTGAAGTGCATCTCGCTTTTAAATGGGTTTACTCAGGCTTCAATGTCTATTTGTGGACTTTCCTCGCTTTTACTTTATAACATTCTAACAAGTGCTTTTTATAGTGTCCGCGGCCTATCTTGAGTTCTCCGCAGAACGAACACAGATAATCGATTGTACGTTTTCAGAAGCAGAGTGCCTTGTTGATATACAAGATGGTTACAAAAACAATGGCGGCCATAGATTAAAGCCATCCCCTCCAGGAAGACGTAGCCGCTCACAAAATACTTGCAGGACTCAAGATACGCCGGCACACAACAGTTGTACATATGATATGTTGGAAATACGGAAAACACGGATCTCACGGAAGGAAAGGATTAAATCTCCAGTTTTTTTTTTCCAACGCAACAAACAATTTTAAAGTGCATCCATATCAAGGTCGAGGCCCACACACGCGCGCGCCGCTACAAAACACTTTCCTTTTGCTATTAGTATGCAAGCTTTCGTTCGCGCGTCTACGTTTTACGTTGCCAAATCACAATAATAAAAAAAAGGACTCATAAATTCGATAGCAAAACCTGTTACACGCTTCTCCCTTACCAAATTTGCATTTATTACAGAGTAAGTTTGCTTTTATAGAAACTTGTCCCTTCACTGCACTGCCCTTGCTCGCATAAATCACGAGCTCTCGTGCGCTAGCTAACCACGGAATTAACTACCGTCGTCAGTCAAGGTTAAAATTAACACCAACTAAAGGAGAAATCTCCTTGATTAGCATAATTGTCATTTACGGCCAGTAACTGGAGGGATCCAACTGCAATAAATAATAGATAAAAAGCCTGGAGGAGGGAGAGGGACGGGATGAGGGGGTATCCACCCACAATCTCAGAAGCCAGAATATCGAAAGACACAATCTCGAATCCCCAGTCTCTCAGTCCCCAATTTCGACAGTCCCCAATTTCGAAAATCCTCAATCTCGAATGTCCAAAATCTCGAACTCAATAATTTCAGAAAAAAAAATTAGATTAAAGCTATACCTAGTGAAAACAAAAAAATTAAATAAATTAAAACTACACAGAAATGACCTTAAAAATAATCGATGTTATGAGCAAATCTGCCTAAAGGTTAAATTAGGTTTTATTACTTTAATTTAGCTATTATTTTAATTCGAGATTGTGAATTTGAGCATTTTGGAAACCGAAGATTTTGCATATCAGAGAGTTTGCATTTCGAGGTTTGGGGTTGAGACTGTGTCTTTTGAGATATTGGCTTTCGCGATTGTGTACATGTCTCGGGGAGGGAGGAATTCAATCCCGACACGAAAAAAAAATTACACAAACGTTCTGTTGACAACCATTTCATGTGTGGTTTAGGGCGCTGTAAACTAACCCCGTGTGGTTTCGGCATTAGGCCTAAAATGAATCGGTCCATCGTCTCGGTTTCCGTCAAGACGACATAAGACAAGATTTCATCGAGACGAGATCGTGACCATGCTTAAACTTAAACCTGGTAAGTCTTTGAATGTAAAGCTTTCTTTTCTCTTAATTGTTCAGGGTTTAAACAGGATCTTCAGTAAAAAGAAAATTCAGAAATATTCTTGACTTTTCCAGGACAATTCTTAGAATTGCGCAAATCGTTAACCTCTCTTTTCATACCAAAACAACCCTTTGACGACTAAGTGAACATGGGGCATAAACCACTATCGTCAGAGGTCACCAACAAAATGTGGCTCCACAGAAGGTAAAATAAATAGTGTGCGGCTTTTTAAAAAAAATATTTCGTTGATTTTCAGAGCCAAGTGAGCGCTGATAATAAATATTTTTGGGCAATGTGAATTAATAGATACGATAGTGATATTAATGTGAAGGTAATGGGGTAATATTTTTGGGTTTCACAGGTAAAGACTTCCAGGACCTTGCTGGAAAGAAATTAAAAGTTTCAAGATTTGCAGTAGCCTACTGGAATTTGACGCAGGTCTTATGCCAGAACTTGATTTACTTGTAGAACCTTGTATAAGACCTGTATTATGAGTTAATCCAAAGACAGGAAGACAGAAGATTCTGGACACTGACAGTTCATTTTAATGTGCCCCACTCAGCCTCACACGAATTGTGTACTGGCAGCTAGGTTTATTAGGTGTTTGGGAGGACGCATCATTCTCAGAGGTGGATTTATCAATGGCATGAGAGGCAGTCTTGCGCACTCGCAGTGCCCCCACGAACACCACGACAATTCTTTAAATGGATACCTACCAACTTCCATGCTATCGGCTGCGATCAGTTACATACGTTGTTCACAACGATTACAAGAGGAAACAGAAAAGAATGGCGCCACACTGAATTTACGTCCTAAACGAAAACTTTGCCTACGAGACGCTATTGTTTAGAATTGCCGAAGTTTGAACCAAATGAAGGACAGCTATGCAGGCTTCACTGAAAGATCGCCCCTGATGGTCGCAGCTCAAGTGATACTCTAGTAACGGCTTTCAGAATCAACATCTGCGGACAAGCGAAGTCGCCTCTAATGTCGTTTTGAGTAAGCGCTGCAGTCGCGCCACGAGCCCTCTCAGGCATATTGTACAAGAGAAAAGCATAGACGTCTATTAAAAAGTATCCAACCAAACACCTAATAATCCTAGCTGGTAGTAAACATTTTTTGCGAGGACATTTTGCACTAGCATCATCTGGGCCCGTAGCACACATTTTGCGCCAAAACTGACACACGATATGGACTGCAAAGCACTCATTTCGTGTGGAGGCTGAATACACACCATGCGCGCTAGTAGTGCACAGCATCTTGGGCATATCCGTTAACTCTGGTTTATTTCCACAGAGTTCCAAAATTTGATCAGAGACATTTTTCCTACCGTAGGGTGGCCCGAGAACGACGCACTGGGGTACATTAGGGGTCCAACAACCTCCAACGCTGCAGATGAGATCGGGCGTGCCAAGAAGTTGAAAGCCGGGCAAGCATTTGTAGTGGACTTTGGTGTACAGTGGGTAGTGGACATCCACTTCGGATGAAGAGGAAGATGGAGATGGGCCGGACAAGTCACGGCGATCCACGAAGGCATACTGGACATTCGGAGGCTTGCCACATCCATTCAATTCCACTGCAAATATACAGAAAAAATTCGTTAAAAAAAAAGTCATGTTAAGCCTAAGTCAAAACCCAGAAGCCTAGAGATGCGTTTGTCACTTGGGACCCATTGAAAATACTCGGTACGAATTTCCGTACACGACTACACGTATTCCAAAATTAGGTCAGGGGAGGGAAACATTTGAAACATTAGGGTGGCTGCACACCATGAGTCGACAAACGTCGTTGCAAGACGAAACGTCCGGTGGACAGACCCCGTCACACGAAACTAGAAGGAGCTTCACTTTGCTGTCGTGAGACACCGAAAGACGTCTCGCGACAACGTCGCATCATGTGTGTGGCGCTCAGCTCATTCCTATGGTTTTGGAGACGTCTGCAGCATGCTGAGACAGGTTTCGGCAAAATGTTCTATCATGCGACGTATTGTCGACTTTGGTGTGCGGCTACCCTTAACTGACAAAGAACAAAAAGCTCAGACGTAGGTTGTTCTTGTGATAGACCTCGGTTAGCCCCAAACCCCCAATTACTCATCAAGCATGCTGAAGTATCCACATTTCCAGACCATTACAATTTCCTAAAAATGAGAAAACGCTTTCCTTCAACTTTACAAAAAAAAAATCTGTCGCCCATCGTAACAAGAAATGAACAACTCAACACTGATATATGATTCGGTCCCAAATTCGCTACTCTCTTCCTTTTCCATGAATTACTTACCAGACTAGGTCGATTGCTCTGTCTGCAGCTTTAGAACTTTTTACGGCAAGTCATAAGTTAGCTTTCAAATACATCTTGTTTTGATTCTGGCTTTGGTCTACTGTTTGAGGTCCTGATCCATGCACAAGTAACCCTAAGCACAGGGTCTCTGTCCATATGGTGAAGAGTTTCAATGCGGTACCAACCAACGAGCGCCCATGCACATGTGTGAGTGAGTGTTGAAACAAGACACGAGTACTTACAAGCGTTGTAAGAAACAAAACAAATCTATTTTTTGGGGGAGGAGGAGGGGGTAGACCTTTCACTTATTTGTAATTATGGTGCCGAAAAGTTTCAATCATGCTCGATCAATTCACATTTACTAAGCCAGCAAACTATGAATCGAGCGTAATGAAAGCTATTGGTGCATGCTTTGAACATCATTGTTTGTTTTAACTTACACCCACAGTTAAAATTCTGTCTACAGATTGCTCATTATGATACATGTGAAAAATATGATAAATTGTGAAAAAGGTTCAGACTAAGTTACGGCACTTAAGTTATTTGTAAAAAAAAAAAAAATGTCTTTTTTAAATAGTACTTAATATGGATATTTGAAAACTTTCTCAAATTATTTGGTTAAGATGATAGGACACCCTTGATGATTTGGATTCACTTTCAGAAATAAGCTACTTGTCCACCTACAAACACATCTTAATAGGCGCTAGAAAAGTGGTTTGGATTGTTCATAGTGCACAATTAATGGAGGCCAACTCAAAGCTTCCTTTAACCTTAAGGTACAGTGTAGAATACAGACCCTTGGTTCTTTATCTGATGTGCTGTACTGTATTATATTGTACTGTGTTTTATTTATGAAGGAAGCTTGCCTTGACCACACGCTTGAAATTTTTTCAATTTAGTTTAAAACAACATCTCTGACAAGCATAAAATTAACAGTTTATAAAACATAAATTTCTGTGATATTCTACACTATGGCATAAGGCGAAAAGGAAACGACTTGTTGAAAGAACACTAAAAAATTAGGCAAAACAATATGCGCGTGTGTTTGAGGTGGGCATGCATGTTGCTATGGGTTCATCTGATTCTCGTTAGTTTTACGCTAATTAGTTTAAACTAGTTGGTAACCCGTCTAACCCATCAAGGTATCCTGTCTAAGGACTGCAGGCACCCATAGAGCACGCGTCGGTAATTTCCTTTATCGGATTGCAGAAGAGCTATTTGCCAACTGTTTCTTATGCGGCATGACTGTCGACGACAATGTTGATAATCCTCGCTCGCTTACAGTAATAAATATGTGGATATTACCAATATCAAAAATACGGTTACTCGATAATTATTCCTTATTTGTTAAGGCATCACAATTTTTTTTAAAATAGTTACACTGAACTAAGAACAATGGGGCAAGGTAGCCTAATGGTTAGCATGACCATTTCACGTGCGAGAGGTCCTGGTTCGATCCTGACCTCAGCCACTCCTAGCATTTTCGGGAAGAGTAGGGCCCTGTGATGCCTCGTGCTCATGTCGATTGTGGCATGTAAAAGATCCTAGGAATTTCCGATTGGAATTACCTAGAAAAATTGCCCCTCTCTCCTTCTGGCACCATGGCTTCGGCTGGGAGCGTGGCAAAACTACAACTGTACTAAAAACATGCGCAATAAAAAATGAAATCACAGATTCTTCTTCTTTTTTAACAACCAGTGGGTTTTTTTTTTGATAGTTGCAAGTGCAAGGGTTTTAATTTTCTTCGCTTGTCTAATGCTTGAATGCAGCAGAAGGTTTCACGTGGACTAAACACTGCAACAACATTGCGACATCTGAAACCTTGCGAAAAAGCTTATTAGTATTCTGTTACTGTTTTGACGTTTGTTCTGTTAAAACTTACCTTAAACGAGTATGTTTATGTTTTCTATTAAGGTTTAACGATACCTTATGCCACAGAGCGAAACGTCACAAAATGTTACAATCTTAAATCCAACTTTCCATCTTTCAAATAAGTTTTTTTTTAATAAACCGAACTGAACATGTGGTCAAGGCAAGTATTTGTCTTCATAAATGAACCACTGGAAGGATAAAAACGCATACCTTTTTAGCAAGATGTATAAAAAGATGTGTGTTTCGGCCCAACAATCAGTATTTATATTGGTACACATTTTACTCACCGCAAGCAGGTGGTTCGTTAACCCATCTTCCTTCTTTGCATATAATCCAATCTGTGGTACAGTCCTGAAAGCGATAGCCCTGGTCGCAGGCATAGCTAACTACCGTGTTTTCGGAGTAATGATTGCTGATGCTTGGTCCAGAACCATTGATGTGGGCAATGCGACCATGAGGGATGTAAGCAGGTTCATGACAGCCATTGGCTAAAACAGAAAGCAAAATGATCAGTCTTAAAATGCTGTACTTCAGCTCAGAATATGCTGAAAAGGGATGATGATGTCATCGTGGTACATCACACACAGATTGTCAACAAACAAGAATTGCCACGTAATCACGAATCACAGTTAACAATGATCACAGCTAAGGGTGTTCCAGGAAAAATTTAAAACACAGGCAGGCTAGTATATATGCAGGCCACTGTTACGAAATAGTTTTATTCCAATCCGGTAGCAAATATTTTACTGCTAGTCTTTCGACTACTTTGGGAAGTGCGGACGGGCAAAGGCCGGTATGGAACACTTACAACACCGTCCCTTTTCTCAAACACGCTGGGGAAAGTTACGCGCTTTCTCACAAAATTTTCATCAATAATACACCTTTTTGGCTTCTGGGAAATTGAGATATTTGGATGTTGATATATTAACAACTGTGCGAGTGTAAATACCCCTGCCCAACACCCAATCGGGATCTTACTTAATACTAATCATCCAAGGCAGTCATGATGGCAAAATTTCAGTGGATCGTTCTCGGCTTTCCGGTTTGACAGATTTCCAACAGGTTTACCATAGAACGTACAGAAGCAAGGGGCCAACGGTTTGAATTACTGTCTCGTCTTGAGAAAGTCCATAACGGCCGAAAATTAAAGGCAGTGTTTTCAATGTTTGCCGGTGCTCCTGCATTAACAGGAATCATATCGAGACAAGAGATTTGTCAAAATAAAATAAAAGCCACAAAGTGGACATTTAAAAAAAAAAAGCAAAAACTCGTCATATCGAGCTAGATCAAGGTATGAGTCGACTGAAAAGTAAAAAAGAACGAGATCATTAAACAAATTTATGTTCTATTTGGTCGGCAGAACTACCAGAACATAAGACAGAAAATAGAGAAAAGCAAACTTCCACGTGCTGGGATCACCCACTTTGTTCGGTGGGGGAGCCCGGGGGGGGGGGGGGTCCACTGGGGCCTCAAAGCTTACGGTCTGCTTTGGGACTTAATTATTCCCGATTTTGTCGATGTTGTTTTTAAGCCACGCTGCCCTGCAAAGGTTTAATATTTTCAACAAGGCACGAAGTGATCAGAAAATCACAAGTTAAACCTATGGTGCCCTCTATGTGCGATTGGCATAACCAGCAATGGTCTCCCTAGCACTTTTCGCATGCCTATTGAGACTATCAGTTGATGATTTCCTGTAGACAAGATTAGTGCAGTAGCCAGCACTCCGCATCGACAAGTGATCTCTAGTTGTAAGGAAAACGTGCCTCGGTTTTTAACGAAAAGACGTGTTGGGTGAAAAATGTTCTATAAAACACCGATGTTCCTTACACCCATCTTGTACCATGTTTCATACAATATATGATGAACACACTGTTTGCTTGTATGAATACACACCCATAACATAGTCAGCATCTGATAAACAGAGGAAGCCAAGAAACCAGGGGGGCAAGGCTTTTCTATAGTTTATTGAAGAAAACTATATATGCAGTATTGGTACTACTAACTTCAATGCCTTGTACACTCACATCATGGGGGGGGGGGTCTGCCACCAGAATCTGGGGCGATTTTAGAAATTTTGACTGCTAGTGCCATTTCTGAGTTCCAAAATAGCTTTATCTTCGAGTTTGGTCAGAGTTTTTGTGACTTCCCCCCTCTTGACAGGACCTGAAAAATGTATGATCCCCTTCGAGAGGGTTCAAAAAATGAATGAGTCCCCCCCCCCCCCAACCCCGGCGATAAATAATGATTGGCCCCTTAGCTAAACCCGACATCATAGGAGTAAACGCTTGCAGTCCTATAATCCGTTACAACAAGACAAGGAATTTCTCCTGGCGAAACACTTTTCCCCAGTCGCTTTGAACTCGCATTATTGACTGTTTTCGTTGCGAGCCGGTAGAGCTAAAACCACCGCCACCATGTTGGAATTTCATATGATTTTTAGCTACTAGCTGCGAGAATGCCAAGGAGAGTCGTTGTGTAAATGCGCCCTTATACATTTCACAGCAATGCTCTAAAAAAATCCAGCAGGATACTCAAACCAGAACAGACAATACTAAGCAAAGCAAGTTGAAACAGTAATGTCAACACGATCGCACAGAGTGGTTTATCGTCATCGCACGCGCCGCACGGAACCATAGGGGCTTGTCGTCCCGTAGTCGGTCGTAGCGCGCGCGTCGCATGGATACACTCTACACATAGAATGAACGGGGTGAAACCAGCCAGAAAACGCATCATAGAACGCTATGACGCTAGCAACTTTAACTATGTCATAATTATTGTTGTAATCTTATAGGTTATTAAAATCTGATTATAAT
>JAHWFP010115886.1:21970-39819 GCA_023313725.1 Lithobius niger | reverse complement strand
TGGAGGGCATAACTACAAGGTGCACTACATAAAAATGGAGGGGAAAACAACGGAAGAGCGGATTTCTTAGGCTTAAAATAACGTTGTTTTCTCCAACAACAAAAATCGCGCGTTTTAGGTCTAAGAAATCACTCTTCACAGCATCGGCTTCAGTATGACGCCCTTCTGTTTCTCTCTGCAGTGCCCCTTGCAGCTAACCCATTAAGGCTCCACCATAGAGTTGTATACAATAATACTACGTCGTATCACTGCTCTATACGAATGAAAGGCTTAAAAAACTTAAATCTGTAAAGGAACATATACAAGAAAAGGTCATGTAAGCCATCAAGGGCGCACTAATACGTGTAAAAGAATATCCAGTGTCCAAAAAAAAAGGCTTAAGCTTCTTTTACATGTATAATTGCTACGCTGATGGCTCATATGTATTTTTCTTGTGTCTGTTCCATTAGATCCGTGTTGCGAGTTTCATTCAAAATCTAAGGACTTCTCTTTGCCCGATGTTATAGTTTATTGTTCGTGTTGTTCACTGATCTGCACTTTATGGCTGGTGAGCTTAAAGATCTAAAACTGAAATCAACACTGATAAGAAATAGAATATTGAGTGTCAACAACAATCATTCTATTCCAGCATACCACGGCTCAGGAAGTTATACATTTGGATTTCCATTTTGAATCCGCCACTCCAGAGTCTTGTCATAATATAGTGGATTGATGGTTTTAATTTAGGAACTGCTGTGCGTTGTAAACAGATACATGTAAATAATTCTTGCCTGTAAAAACTTAATCAAAATACGCATCATCTTTTTGTCACTCAAGGGTCAACGTTAAAAGGACATTCCTCCAAGCGCCATTTTTTTCGATCCTCCACATTAAGTATGGTCCCAGAGATCTACTTCCTTACCATTAGTCAATCCCTTGGTAAAAATCCGTTTCTAAAATGTGGCGTCTATATAGGAGATTTTCTGTTGAATAATTGTTAACTTTATTTACTGCGTCCCGCAGCATATGATGCAATGCACGCTTATAATAATCATGACGTTTCATCTCAGTGTGTGCATCTACTAATTCGCTAATAATTACCATGAGATCAAAAATCGGAAAGTGTAATGCGGTAAAAATTAATTATTCCAAATAATTAAAAATTATTCGAAATAGATTATAAATTGTGATGTTAAAATACGAGAATCATTCCGGTTTGTGACGACACGATTAATGCGTTCATGCTGGTTCGTCTATTAGGCACAATGCCAAATGAGACAGTTGCTACGTTACTCGCGGCGAAGATCGGAGCTACTATCTCAGATGACCTTAGTGTTCATATTGTGCTAAGTTTCATTGGTCTTATTTGTGGAATACAAATGAATTTACCCTGCTCCAATTATGAACGCAACTCTTCTTTCCTGAGCAGTAGGTGTTCAATGAATAACATGTCCCGTTGGGCATTTAAGGAAGTATAAGGTACAGCTGCGCAACTTTGAAAGTGTTTTCCCCCTATAATAATTGATCAAGTAACGAAATATTCGTTTTAGAGCTGCAATTCGCCATGTAATATTATTATTGTGCAGAAATGTTAGGCAGAAACATAAATGAAACCAATATTTCTTCATGTAGCATTATAATGAATGGCGCCGAATTACCTTGAAAATCAACATGTGTTAATACTTACTCTTCTAACTCCATAACATCTTTACAATATTTTTGTTGCTGACGACCATGCTGTCAGACGTTTTGGTAATTTCTAGCCGTAGATAAAATTGAGCTGTGACTTCTACCAAGTCATTGTTACCTATTAAGTACAGACTTATCTATGTGGTCATGTCAGTGGCAGCGATCATGATTTTATTATTTATACCCAGAGTACAATAAGTACGATGCTGGGTAATTTGAAAAACAAGCATGGGTCGCATGCCAATTCCATCCTTTCTTCCTTGCAGAATTGCATGGCAGGGTGTAATACCAGTTTGACCATGCTTTCTGCAAAACTATACTATATTGATTTGAGCAACAGGCACTTAAGTCCTGTTCTCCTGCCCATCCCTTCCTTTTTTAAACCTGGACGTTGTTTCGTGTAAACAGTCCTCCCTCCATACCAAAACTAAAACAATCAATATCTCCGTCCATGTTTAATAGTTTCGACCAAGCTTGGCCAGATAGGACATATAATAGAAGTAATAATGGAAGGTATATTTCTACCAAATATTATGTAATTCTGTGCAATAATAAAGTAGGGAGCCACACGTAAATTTGACAACTGTTCACTTGTTGTTCTCCCACCGTTTCAGAAAAAACCTGTACCTACCTAAAATCTGAAGCAAAGTTAGAAATTTCGTTCTCCTTCATTCTCAAAGACACCACTTTTTCAATTGGCCAAGCCGTTCGGGAATTGCGGGAATTAATATTTCTTTATTTGGAGCCTAGGCCCACAGCCACTCGCTCACTCCAAAGATAAATTTAGACACACACTAATGTGTCGCGCCAAGTTAGGCAACAAACATCACAACAAACATCACATCAATTCAGTTTCGAGGTTGTAAACCATTGTAGCGCGACGCCATAGCGTCAGTGTGTTATATCCTGAAGCATAGTTGGGTACATTTCAGGTACTTGGGGGAAAATAATAATGCGGTATAAAAGCTTAAATTGTGTTGAAATCGAGAGCAATGACCCACCTGACAAAATTTAACTCGGTTAGGAATGCCAGCTAAGCTGCTTTCAATGTAAAATCTGACCCTCAATAACGTTGACAATGTATTACTAGTTACTAGCTAGCTAGCATCCCCATGTTAAATCCCATAGGGTGATTATTCATCGATACCGAGATAACGGGAAGGCTACCAGCTATGAAATTGGAAGAAGGGTGCAGTACAATACGAACTGCGCACCTTTCATGGTTTGGAGCCTAGAGCGTAACGGGGACGGCGTGGGAGGGCGTGTAAGTATGAAATATTGTTATAACCATTGTTAGTATTGTCGGCATCATCTCTCATTGGACAGCCAAAGTTCGGACAATGAGAACGTGTACACTGACGTGCGTGCCTAGACACACACTAGTGTATCACGATAAATCTAAACAACGTTGCAAAGAAATTGCATTCACGTCCAATTCACGAAAAATAAACCAACTGTAAAAACGAAGCAAAATAAACAAAGCCAACAATTTGTAAAGAGGCCACCAAGTTGAGAGTGGCTTGGCCCTTCAAAGGAGTGATATCAACACACCAAATCTAACTAAATAAAACAAATTACAACAAATTTAAAACCAAACCAAAACCAATAAAGAGGTGACTAAGTTGAGAATGGTTCGGCCTATAGGCAAAAGGTTGAAAACCAATTTCTTGTTGACGTGATACTTTATTACACATCTGCACGGTAGTGGAGTTGAGTCAATAAACAATTTAAAATAAAGGAGTGATATCATATCAAAAACCAAAACTGGTAAAAGGGGCAGCCAAGTTCCGAATGGTTCGATCCTTCAAAGGAGTGATATCAACACACCAAAATATTCGCCAACTTAATCGCACCGAATAATACTTTGGACGTTAAGTGAAAACTTGAACATTGCTACCGAAAGTAGCAGTGTTCTAGTTTTCATTTAACCTTCGAATTATTAAGCGGTGCGATTAACTTGGCGAATGTTTTCGTGGCCCCTTTTATCAGTTTTGACTTTTGATATGATTACAATAACACACAACGCCATAACTTTACAACTTCACCTGAACGATCAACTTTATTGTTTTTCATTGCTTTAAACATTGTTATTATGCAACGATGCCAAACTGAACATTAAATAAATCCGTGCGTCTGCAGTACTAATAAGAAATACTAATTATATGAAAAAAGGTGACTGCTGTCCTCAAAATGTACGTAAAGCCAAAAAAAAAAAAAAACGCACCAGAAAACTGATTGATGTTTCAATCTCATAATATTACTAAGAAAAAAAAATGGATTTCATCAATTTGTACCAAAAATATCTGATATCTACCTCAAAACACAAATTGTTAAGTATTCCCGCCACGTTTTTCGGCCGTTTGAAGTCGTGATATCAAACGCCAAGCTCTTTCGCTAAGCTAATCCCACCGACTAAAACTTCTAACGTTAAATGAAATAACTGAAAATTGCGCAGTAAGCAATTTTCATATATTTCATTTAACCTTCGAACTATTACTCGGTGGGATTAGCTTGGCGAAGGAGCTTGGCGTTTGATATCACGACTTCACACGGCCGAAAAGCTTGGTGGGAATCCTTAACAAGTTTTGTTTTGGGGTAGATCCTTACTACGAATTTGTTTATTAATACTTGGTGTTTGATGTAAATTTAAAGGATCGTTAATTCCATTTTTCCCAGTTTTTATTCGATATTATGCACGATATAAAAAAAAAAGGGACATGGATTCAAAACAAAAACGTCAAGTGTGCCGTAGAAAAAGTTTTAGTTGATTGAAATTTCACTTTAATTCTTAAAACGTATACGGATAAAAATTTATCATTTTTAATTGAAATAATAAAATGTACAATTCAGAAAATTGTATCAGTTTAGGCACGTGCTGTTGTGCTTAACGAATTAAAATATTCGCGCATATATTTTGTGCTAAAGTGCTGTTTTCGCGATTAAAATATATGATTGAACATTTTAATTCGTAAAGCACAACAGCACTTAAACAAATGCAATTTTTTCAAGTGTACAGCTCCGGTTAAAAAAAACCGCCCTTTTTCGTTATATCGAGGGTCGTAATAACAACCATGGAGAAATTCAGTTATCTCGAAAACTACTGGACGGATTTTAATGAAACAAAGACTGAAATACTTATTAGATTGTCTACTGTATTTCTACCCTTTTTAAATACTACGTTAACTGACTGAAAATAATTGGCCGAGCGAGAAAAACTTAATGATATCTGATATCTTAAAAACTAGTGGATGGATTTTCATGAAACAAAGACTCAATAGCATATTATATTTTGTTGCTTAACATTGCACGTCATACGCATACAAATATAGCATACATCATAACAATTAATCCAGTTTAGGTTTTATTCAATTCTTTCCAGTAGATATATTATTAGTTATCAACTCGTGTTGCTCGCTCGGCCAGTTATATTTGGATACTTACAATTTCATGTAATATGCATAGAAATATAGCTGATATCATAATACGCAACCCAGTTATTGTTTCATTCAATTCTGTCCAGTAGTTTTCGAGATATCAACATTTTCGTTCAGAGTCACATACATTAATCCTCCACTCTTCCGTATAACGAAGGCGTTTTTTTTTTACCGGAACTATACGTTTAATTATTTATATTTTAACAAGTACAGTGAAACTTCATTCATGTAACCCTTTTTTTGTACGGCACAGTTGACGCTTTTGTTCGTAATAGATATACTTTCTACACTCATCTACTATCTGGCCAAGTGTGGTCGAAAAATAATGAATAGGAACGGAGCTAGTGCTTGTTTTAGTTTTGCTTGTCTGAGGACTTCAGGCATGACAACAACAAGGAAAAAGTACAACAAACATGCCGATATTTCTCTCTGAATTTCCTGAATTTATCTATTCTTGCGTAAAAGAACTACTTCTAGCAGTTATTAAACAACTATAGCTGTAGAAAACATCCCATCCGGCAACGAGAATTCAGGTTCCACCATCGTGCCATTTTGGATTTGTTGATTCGGTAAGCAAACCATCGAATGCAGATATTTATACCACAAGCCAAGGCTGTTTGCCGTGACGTCATCATGAGTAAGCCACTGACGAACGAGAACAGCGGATCTTTGGCTCTCTGAATGGATTAGCCCAGACACGTGATACGCGCGTCATGGCAAACAGCCGTGGCGCGTGGTTTAGAATCCTGCTCCATATTTGTTATGTGTTACTAATGGTTTTTATGATTAAAGACGGGGAAGCCCAAGGCTCACAAGAAATAACTAAATACAGACGCAAACCTACTTACGTTGCCTTTTGGACTTATATGTCAGACTGCCTGATCGGGGAATCGAACTCAGGACTTTTGAAATCAAAGGCCAAGGTCCTACCTCTGAGCCATACTGACACGGCCAAAAGGAAACGTCCATAGGCAGCATTTAACACGTGCATATATACATATAAACAAACACTTTCCAATCGCCACTGGAGGGACGCTTTTTTGCCGCGCCGTGTCAGTCTGGCTCAGCGGTAGGACCTTGGCCTTTGATTTCAAAGGTCCTGGGTTCGATTCCCCGCTCAGGCAGTCTGACATACAAGTCCAAAAGGCAACGTAAATAGGTTTGCATCTGTATTTAGATGGTTTTTATGTGTAGAATGTAGGCAATTCGAAAGACAAAGGCTGGGTAAACAACGACAAGTTACCGCTTAATTACGTAATTCGGAAAAGAGCTGATGTGTGTTACCTTGTTCTCGCGCCAACTGCCCATCTTGTGTTGGCATTTATCTGTGACATCGCTACGTTAAATACGGGAAGTCGTATTAATCCATGACAATAAGGTTAACAATTCCTCCAGAAAAATATTTTTTCCCAGAGGCTTCAAAACTGTCATTAGTGGCTGTTTCGTTATGTCTCGATACAGACAAAATTCTCTGTCTTAAAATGCAGATTAACTTACAACTTCTAGTAAGCGATATTGAGTTGAATAAATGAGGTCTTACATTTAAACGTCAGGATTTGTCGCATTAGAAAAAGGAAATTTGTTTACATAGTTTTTGTTTTCGGTACGAAAATAGAAATTCTTACTCAATTGAAAGTAGATACCATAGTTAAAACTTACATAAACTTTCACAAAAGGCTAAAAAAAATCATCATTGGCTTGCTAAGCCGAATTTTACTTGGACTGAGATGTGTAGGACTGGATATTTCCAACCTACCAAATATCGATGACTCTTTCCGGTAGACTCCATAAGGTGCCTTTTCACCGAATCGCAAGTTGCAGCATCTAGCGCCGTCTACCATTATTTAGTTCTATGTATAGCGCTTGTTTTCATCGAGCGAAGGAATGCGCAAAGAAATGTCTTTTCACACAACAAACTAGTAACATGCCTCCTTAATTATTGAATGTAAAGTTGATGCTTCCACGTGCAACAGGGAGCAAGCGGCCAAGGTTAACGATATTGTAAGGTTTGGCCGTATTTCCATTCGAACACCTAATGACAGTTATTAAGTAATTATCGGCAATTATGAGTCATTACCCCGTTCGACAAGTAAGAACTTTCGGAAACATTTGCCAGCCTTCGAACACCGTGAGTAGCAACAACTCTTCCACGTGGACTGACGTTCCATTCTTTGCAACTTGTAACTTGGATTTTGGCGGGGAAGCTTGTTACATAATGGAAAGAACGTTTTACCGCCAGAGAGACACTCGCAAAAGTGTCTACAAGCGGCAGAGAAGCTTTTTATCGTTTTGTAGGACAAATTCAAGTTGATCGATGTAACGTTGTAAATAATACTTGTTGTAAATTTTGCTGAAGGAGACGAAGTAAATTGGATCATTTTGTTTGCAAGCGTGAGTCGACCCATTGAATTTATAATGGCAGCGGTGGTTACGAACTAAGCCATCCAAGTTGAAAAAGTATTTTGTTCCTCCACTTTTCGAAGTAAGAAGAAATGTGCACCATTGAATTTAAAATTTGATTTTATTATCACTGTCACTAGATGGCGCCTATTTAGCGGTTCAAAACATGCGTTTCAAAACAGTCGCTATATAGAAAAAAAGCGCCCGTGATGTCGTTAGGCATAACTATACATCATGCTTTCTGGTGCACGCGGACGCACCAACTTTACACTCAGTAACTAAAGAGGCACGTGGATTGTTTATTGTGTAAAAAGAAGTTTATATGTGTGTTGCTGTTGAAATCAAGGGCTAGACAGAAATAGATAGCGACACTGCTGTAGATGCTGCGTGGAACAACCTAGCAAAATTGCCCCTCTCTCCTTCTGGCGCAATGGCTTCGGCTGGGAGCGCGGCAAACTTACAGCTATAGATGCTGCCGCTTGTCATTTGTTGGCATTCCTCTTTAAAAACCAAACTGATGAGCTGAAAGATATCTAAGCTGCCACGTTCGCAATTGTAAACAAAAACCACATCACGTTTCACAGCGTCCACACTACAAGTCACCAGGCCAATGTGTGGGGTTTTCAGTGTCTTGCAATATTTTGGACGCCGTGATGACACAGTACACAAAAGTATCAGTATGCAGCAGAACTACGAACTTTTCAAACTCTCTTCTATTGCTAAATAAAGCGCTTGGACGTGTGCCCGATGAGGGAGACTAGACAATGCTACTTAGCGAGGACCAACTGAAGACGGCGCCAAAAAATGAAAATAATTCTCTTTTTTTTTTTTTTTGGGAGAATGACAATGACGCCAGTGACAGAGAGGCCGGTCGCTGACAGTCACATTGCCAGTTTCAAACGCCCATTTTGCGTCTTCTCGATGCTGCCATCAACGCAAAAATATTAGATCTTCTTTCCGTTATGACCTTAAAGACGAAATATGCGATTGTGTCCTCGCCGTTTGGAGGAGGAACAGTTCCAAGCAAAGGGTTTGGAAGGAAAGGCACGTCAACACACGGATAGATTTATGAGTTTACTCCCTGACGGGCAAAAACTGCATACACTGGCTTCAAACACGGCAGGTCTATAGCTTGTGTTGTTCACAAATAAAACACAAAAACTGTAAAATCACACAGAGGGGTCTTAGATAGCATTCGCCATCTCAACACCACCTGCAAAATAACGTCCAGAGAGAATAACCAGTAGTGTTGTTAACCGGGCACGTGAATCTTCCTAACAGATCTGCCTCGTCGCTTTTTAGTGAATCGTTTTTTTGTACAAACTGAAAAAGAGGAAGGCCACAAGAAAAGGATGAGTGGCGCAACTCAAGTGTTAGTCGATTTAAATTCGATACAACGTTCAGAAAGCTGTAACCGTGCCCCATTTTTTTCTAGTGGGTATGAAAATTCTTGTTAAATTGCCGATGTTAATTAGTTATTATCACACGGATTGCCGTCATAATCCCCTTATCCAGCCCTGTCTTAGGTTTTTACCGAGTCATCAAACACACCCAGAGGACATAAACAAACACCCGTCGTAGCATCTGAGGACTGCAGCGAAGCCCATTCCCCTGATGCTAGGACAATAGTTTGTGCATATCTTCTGGATATTGGTAATCTACTGTGCGTGGTGGCTAGGTATTGAATAAAGTCAGGGGTTGTACGGTAGCCATATGTCTTTTCATTCAAAAACCGGAACTCGTTCATGGCAGCAAAAAAAGTCGTTTCCTGACAAGCAAACTTACATACATATACCTTTGAAATCCGCATCAAGTTAACCCATGAAATCTCACTACAACTGGAAACAGTTTTTTACCTCCACAACACAGCAATCCTTGGGAACACAAAAAGAATGTGATCGAGTGATAGAAACGTCACCTTTCCTCGCGACTGAAGATCCGCCGGGCGATAGTCGACAACCTCTTACTGTTGTGCGCATGCTCAAAGATCAATCACCTGTTCGGACTGTTGTAGTCCATGTCTTACGCTATCTTTCAAATTCATCCGTCGGGGGACGGTGTGACTTCATTTCCGCTCTTTCGAGTACTTCGTTGAATTTGCTGAGTATCGTTTACGGTTTTGGAGATTTTTAATAACCAACGTAACAACCAATTAATAGCAATCAAGTGTAACGTAAAGTGTGGAGCCCAAACTCTCTCCAAGAGTTGTGAGTTTTGTTGCATTAGCTTGTTGGTTTTGGCAGGTACTGATTCTTTTAGGTGCTCGGAAATGGACCTACGTCATGTTAAACGTTCTTGTTTTAAAGTTGCATTCTTGTTTTTAATAGTTGTAACTTGACTCAGTATTTTTTATTTTACTTTGATATACCTTGCTAGAAAACAAAGTTCTTCGGTTCGAATCCCGAAATTGCCTTAGTTAACTTGCAGCTCAAACAAGTAAAGTTAAGGTGGAAAAAATCCAACAAAAAAATCTGAAATGAAATAAGGCTTAAGTAGGCTGTCATGCCGTGATTAGTTTCGAAAACAGCATATCAATCCGATGAAGTGGAGACATTTTTGGCGTGTGCAAAGCGGAGTTAGACCGAAATGTTCAAATAAGTGACCTCGTTCCATTTCCAAAACATGGGTCTCTGTAACTGCATGGGTCTCTGTGGGTATGCGGTAACTGCAAAAAGGATCAGCTATTTGTATGTTTACGCTTCGTGTAGTATAACGTGTTGCTGAAAATTGATACAAGTTGCGTAATCATTAGCGTATGATGAAAATTAACTATGCATATTTTTTTTCTTTCCAGGTAAGAAATGTTTTTTGCCATCAACAAAATGCATAAGAAGTTGTTGTGTTAGTCACCTCTGAGGTAAAGATTTGCTTAATCAAAGTGACACATATATTTATCTGGATACTGCACAATCCGATTGTTGAAATTTTTAATCAAGTGAAATTGTCCCGAAATTACCCCAAATACAGAATTTCGTTGGTCTGTGCCAATTCTTAGAGAAATTCTAGGAGTTTCCGAAACAATTTCATGCTGCACCTTATATAGTACTATCATCGTACCCGGCTTCGCCCTGGGATATGTTTGACCCGTGGTTGTTTCCCAGTATTTGCTCGGTGCTGCCTTTCCGTCAATCGTCTCCCTCCGCAAAGCAATGTCGTAATCAAATAGTGGCTCTAACATAAGAACTGCCCCACGAACGGGCATTCCCCGTTCAGGTCCCTTCCCACTCCCACTAGCGTGCGGAAAATAACTGTCGTTCGTACATGACGTCATTTAAGACATGCCTTTGCGATAACCGCGCAGAGCAAATTGTTAGTTGAGGCAACAATGTGCCAATTTCAACTTCTTTACAGGGCAACAACGTCCCAGTTTCAACTTCGAGCCAAAGAATTGACACACTCGCACGTTTTCATTGTTCCCCTTCCGGGGGTCGTCTTTGCGGTTGCTTCATTTCTGCTATGAGACTTGGGTTTATAATGTAAGATGTTACAGAAGGACAACAGTCCTCAGTTGGTAACGCTTGGAGACCGTATCGTGGGTCTTCTTGAAAATAAGTCAATTAGGAAATGTTGATTTTGTAAAGCAACCATGATGGCCAAGCCTAGCTTGGGGACCGTGTGCTGGCATACAGTCAGAACTGAAAAAAATGATTGACATAAAGCATGACTGTATGCTAAATTTTTGCAGATTTGCAAAAAAAAAACATGATAAAAGAAAATAGGTTCTTACTAATTAGTGAGCCACAACAAAAGTTAAGTTTGCGAATTTGAGTATCAGAGTGTCTTAAATGACGAGAACTAATTTTTACATAGTACCGATGACAGCCATAAGATAAACTGGAAAAAAAAAAAAAAAACAACAGGTTGTCGACGAAATGTTCGAGATTGTTCCGTCAAATGACAAATTCTATAATTTGGAGCAACACTTCTCAAAGCGGGAATAAGTAGAATTACAACGAAAGTGAAGTTCAAAAGTGAGTTTCAAAATCTGTAAGGAAACGATTGAAATATTCTTTATAAGCATATCATTGATGATCACACGTTTCGATTTAGGTTTAAAACTCACTAGGGCAGCCCGCCCCCTCCCCCCGGTATATGGCCGGTTTTATAGAACATTGTTGCGATTTTCCGTTTGCTTGAAAATACTGTTACGTCACTACATCTGCCAATATTATTGTTAAAGGTCCTTACAAATTCAATACCACCAGTCGCCCAAACCTCCCACTTTCTCACTATGTACTTCAATAGAGCAGCGTCAAGTGACGTCATATTGGCTACGAGATACAATTTGGAGGGCATAGCTACAAGGTGCACTAGATTAAAATGTAACGGAAAACAACGGCACTTCTAGTCAAGAGAGTGCTTTGAGAGCGGCTTTCTTACGCTTAAAAGAACGTTGTTTTCTCCAACAACAAAAATCGCGCGTTATAGGCTTAAGAAATCCAGTCTAATAGCATTGCCTTCAGTAAGACGACCATCTATTCTCCCTCCAGTGCTCCTTGCAGCTAACCCAGTTACTGACTCCACCATAGAGTTATACACAATAATACTACGTTGTGTCACTGCCCTGTAGAATGAAGATTATCGAGATTTCCAATACGGGCTTCAATAGGATAAAGATTATGGAGATTCCAACTGTGGACACACAAACAAACATGTAGATGCAGATTTTGGGGTCATGATTTAGCGAGCCCACACACCAAATTTTCAAGTCGAGAGGATAATTTTTTATTGAGCTAGAGAGTTAGAGGCAAAAAAAAAAAAGGGTACAACGGAAGAAGGTAGAAATTGGAAAGTGTTAATTGATAGCAATGGTAAGGAGTGTCGTCACCACAACTTTTTAACTCGTTGTTAGCTTCAATTCAAATTTTACAAACGCACTCTTTGATTTACTTGTGAGTTTTGGTTTGCAAATCAACAAAATGGGAAAGGGTTTTTGAGGATTTTAACTCGCATATTTAAAAGAAGCGGCTGCAGCGACCACCTAGTTGCAACCACTCTTCTGTACACTTTCGCTTTCGCAAATGTTGATACGTACACTTCCATCACGCACTGCAACAGCGCTCTCTGTTATGTAATCTAAAAGTATAGTAACCATCATAACTGCCGTGGCAACGTGATTTAAAGCCTAATTTTATCTTTTAGGCCCAATTTTCTTCACTTAAATACGTGTTTTTAAACTAATTTATTGTCGCTGAATCTAATAATGGACACCGTTTGTCGATACCTGGTACCATTCTGATGTTAAAAAATGCGGCAGACGGAAGGACAAAGGGAAAAAAATTTAGCCATTGCAAAAGTTGTTGAAATCGTCTTCTCCGCCGTTTCGGCTGTACAGAAGGCTAAAATAGTAATACATCACGAAATCAGCAACGGTTATTCACGGACATTCGAAATATTAATGGACAACTGAAAGGCTTTAGACATAAAATCACACCTAAAAGTACGAAGTATTGAAAAATTGGTTGAAGACAGACCACTAATGAACAAATTCAAGACAAATACACCAAAATTAGGAGTATTCACGGCTTTTTTTTTTTTAACACATCCTTACATCTTGAACCACTCTACGCGTAAGCATTTTTGTACATTAATTTCAGAATGTTTCAGCACAAAAAAAAACATGACGGCCTACACGGGCAAAAACAATCAGCAAGCTTCGGCCTCATTTATGGAAAACATATTCAGTTCTCATTACAATATGCCCTTTACTCTTTGGTATGATGAACCTCTTCCGTCACAGTTTATGAACGATGAAATCCGCGTGGTCATGGCGTTAACGTCCCTACTAATGATTGTGGTAAAAACTAGGCCAACGTATTAGAATTCAAGGCATTTTGCGTCGTCGGACGGGATGTACAACATTACGTTCACAAAGCTCTCATCAGCCAACATGTCAGGCCGCGGCATTCTGAAAGCTAATGCAGAAAGGGGGGGCCCTGGTGTTGGCACAGCCCACTAAGAAGTTAAGCCCGAGATAATTAGCCAAACCCTCCCGTTGCGAATTGAGATGGTGCCAGACAAACTCCGCCTGCTTGTCGGCCTATGAAAGGGCTAGTATGCCGTGCAGGGAAGTTAAACGATCAAGCAGTGGAGGGCATCACGCTGGTGATGGTTTTGCTACATTAAACGTCCTTAAAGGGAAAGTCAAAATAAGCGTACTTGCTTATAAGTTACCCAAGCTTCTTACACATCCGTGGACAGGGGATGAAAGGGAAGCGGATGGTTATATACGTTACTTCCTTAAAGGGATATAACTCCCAGCGCCATTTTTCTCGATCCTCCACATCAAGTACGGCCCCAAAGGTCTATTTACTTGCCGTTAGTCTTTCCCTTGCTAAAAAACCGTTTTAAAATGTGGCGTCTAGGAGATTTTCTGTTGAATAATTGTTAACTTTATTTACTGCGTCCCGCAGTATATGATGCTTTGCGCGCTTACAATAATCATGACGTTTCAGCTCTGTGTATGCATGTAATAATTTTCTAATAATTACGATGAGATCACAAAAATCTAAAAGTCTAATGCGGTAAAAATTAAAATTAATTATTCCAGTGGATCGCCGAAGCAGAATTATAAGACACTAGCCTAGAAAATTATAAATTGTGATGTTAAAATACGAGAATCATTCCGGCTTGTGACAACACAGTCTTTAACTTGATGCTGTTTCGTGTGCTATTCCCAAAGCCAACCGAGACATCAGCGACGTTCCTCGCAGCCGACCTTAGCGCTGGTAAATGCGCGGATGGCGACCTGCGTGTGGCTGTTATAAGGCACGCGAAATGTTATAAGGCAGGCCAGGTGTACACCTTGACTTCCGGGCACATTTCCCAGGTCCCAGACGAGACGTTTTTTTTTTTTTTTTTTTTTTTAATAGTCCCACAAATGAGTTGCGTGTTTCGATCTCGCGGCCTCTTGTTGTGATGACAGAACAATAAATGCTCCCTCTGTTGTCTGCGCTTTCGACCCACTAATCCATTTACTCAAATCGCCTACCGTAACCAGACAGGCTAATTTTTTTCCCTTATGGTCAGTTGCGAGATTCGATCTCGCGTCATACTGAATCACAGTCCAAGGCCTTGACAACTACGCTGAGCTTTGCTCTGATTTTGACGGAACCCTCACCCACAGAAGGCTCGGGTTCCACGTTCAGTACTAGTTTCTTCCGTTCATCCCCAGAACGTACGTGTCAAAACGTAGTCAATTTTCAATTCGTTTTGCAAGAACATTTTATCCACGCCGTCACAGAATTACCGTGCCATGCTTAATGCCAGCCGGCACTTTGCTTAAGCTGTGTGACGGTCTTGCCTGGGTAAAAACGCCGTCGGCGTTTAACGTACGTGTAAAGAACAGAGGGGATTTAATTATGTTAGTAAATATTCATGACTCGAATTCTTCTCTACATTGGCTTTCTAGCATTTTCGAGAACGTGATGTCGGAAAACGTTTGCAACATTTAGGCAGATCCAAAAATGTAATAAATAATTTTGTAAAGCAGGGAATAAAATTTTAAAAGGCATGAACAAAGTAACAAATCTGATCTGTAACCAAAACAAATGATAAATAAAATTTAAAAAATGGCAATGCAAATTACGGCTTGACTTTGTGTAAAAACAAATTCCGAATAAAAACAAAATAAATTGGTTTTTTTATTACATTTTTAATCACAGTTTTTTAGCTGGAGAGTAGTGGCCTAGGAGCGGCACTACATTTTTTATTTCACTTAAAAAAAAATTGGTGTTTTCATTAGTACATCTAGTTTTTAAAATAACAGATTAAAATTCAAAATAAGCTAGACGTAAATTCTAATCATATCAAAAACCAAAACTGGTAAAAGGGGCCGCCAAGTTCCGTATGGTTCGGCCCTTCAAAGGAGTGATATCAACACATCAAAACATTCGTCAAGTTAATCGCACCGCTTAATAATTCGAAGGGTAAATGAAAACTAGAACATTGCTACTTTCGGTAGCAATGTTCAAGTTTTCATTTAACGTCCAAAGTATTATTCGGTGCGATTAAGTTGGCGAATGTTTTGGTGTGTTGTTATTACTCTTTTGAAGGGTCGAACCACTCGCAACTTGGTGGCCTCCTTACCAGCTTTTGGCTTTGTTTTTACACTTGGTTTATTTTTCGTGAATTGGACGTGAACACAATTTCTTTGCAACGTTGTTTAGATTTATCGTGATACACTAGTGTGTGTTTAAGCACGCACGTCAGTATACACGTTCTAATTGTCGGAACTTTGGCCGTCCAATGAGAGACGATGCCGACAATACTAACAATGGTTATAACAATATTTTCGTACTTACGCGCCCTCCCACGCCATCCCTGTTACGCCCCGAGGCTTCAAACCATAAACGGTACGCAGTTCGTATTGTAGTGCACCCATTCGTTCAATTTCATAGCTGGAAGCCTTCCCGTTATCTGGGAATCGATGAATAATCACCCTATGGGATTTAACATGGGGATGAGCGGACTAGCTAGCTAGCCGCTAGCTAGGTTGCTATAACAGTAACACGTGTTATAGTAACACGTTTTCAACGTTATTGAGGGGCAGCTTTTGCATTGAAAGCAGCATAGCTGGCATTCAAACACGAGTTAATTTTTGTCAGGTGGGTCATTGCTCTCGATTTCAGCACAATTTAAGCTTTTGCACCGCATTATTATTTTTCCCCAAGTACCTGAAATGTGCCCAACTATATATGCTTCAAGATATTAAGACACTGACGCAATGGCGTCGCGCTACAATGTTTTACAACCTCGACAATTGAATTGATGTAATGTTGTTGCGATGTTTGTTGCCTAACTTGGCGCGACACACTAGCGTGTGTCTAGATTCAAAACCAAAACACCAACATCAAATTCAAAATGCAAATTCAAATTCTAAACGCACGCAAATAACAATATTAATTTTTTTTCTTCAAATGCGTTTATAAATTTATTTATCTCAGAAAATTATAAATTAGTTTTACAGATAGAACTGTATGTTTGTTTGTTTATTTAATTAATATTATATATATTTTTTTCATTTCGTTGGAAGTGAAAAGTTTTCGCGATTTGCTAACAATTTTCTGGGCAAGTTGCGATTTAAAACGGTTGCTCCACAATTTGAATTTAGTTGCCAAAAGGAGCCACTTCTTTTCATCTTTATCTGTCCCGAATAAAAGTAACATTAAAGCCGACGTTACGTGAAATAGATAGGAAAAAAAAAAACGAGACGGAAAAATGGGTCTCATCGGTTTGCTAAATTTCCCCCACGTGGTGTTGTCCAGACAGGGTGACAAATGCGAGTGGTTTGCAATGAAGGGGGTCACGGAGCTCCTTGCCCTGATTACATTACGCGTAGGTGAATGGGCCCCTGGGGGGGTGGGCGCTGGGGGGCGGGGGGGGGGGAGGCCCCTTATTCGCAAGCAGAGGTGACCTAGAGGAGAGGCAGAGCAGGTAATGAAAGGAACGATGCCCTCCGAACCCTGCCTCATACCTTCTCCACCCCCACACGCCCAAGCAGGCAAGTCTGGTGTTGGTTGGCGTCAAACGCTTGCAGATAGTTGGGCGTGTTGCTGCCGTCGCCCGTTGCACGCCCGTAATGAAAGCCATCAGGCCCGGTTCATAAAGGGTGTAAGGTGGGTTGGGGGATGAGGAGGGAAGAGAGGGGAGTGGGTGGCAATCACGCCCTTGGGATGGACCACTCGCTTCGGATGAGGGGCGAAAGGTACGGCCGATGGACAAAAGGTCGCAATTTCTCTGACCGGGTGAAAAGCTCAATAATGCGGAGCCTTCGGCTGCAGCAACGCTTGGCGATTTACAGCGCAATATTTGTGGAAAATTAGTCGGCGAAAACGCGCCGTACGTTACATACGCGAACAGCTTTGGATTCACCAAAGCCCCACATTTAATATAAATAATTTATGGCATTTCGGGAATTTGTTTGACAACTCTTGGAAAAGCTAATGAAATTAGTTCAGAGATACCGATAATCTTATTTTTCAAACGATTTGTACCTGCGCATCTGCCATATTAGATGGCATTTGGAGCGACTTAAAAGAGAGCCCATAAGCCTCGACGAAGTGACTACTGTATGTTCCATCTCTCGTTTTGGGTTGCGACCCCATGTAGCCAAATATGGAACGACTGATTTTAACTATACTTAAAAAAAAAACCGGTGCATATGTTTTAACGTAATAAATATGTGCGAAAAAACTACCACTCGTGCTACGATTAGTCCTGGCATGCGGCACCTTCACGTGCAACGGCGTTTCATGAGGGTGAAGCGGTGAAGCAGATGGCCCCCTCAAATCACTGGGTGTCATAGAATTCGCATGTCTTGCTTCCTGACAAAGTGGTGTGTGCAGT
>JAHWFP010115886.1:0-16768 GCA_023313725.1 Lithobius niger | reverse complement strand
CCCCCCCCCCCCCCCCCCATCCTCCCCATGTACCCATACAGTTCAATTTTTCTTCTTCCATTTTTTTTTTCTTGTGCGGAGTTTGATGTATCTTGCTTGGTGCCGAGAACGCTTTTACACTTTCCAGGCCGCCTCTCTTGACAAAATCCCAACCGGTGCCGAACCCGCAATTCCTCTAGAGATGTTTGTCAACGTCTCCATCTAGTATAGTCCGCGTCGACGGCCGGAATTAAAAAAAAAAGAAATACGGAAGGGAAAAAAATGAAGCTCAGTCATCGATGACAACTTGGCACCACTCGTTCCTTCTCTTTTTTGTCGCTGGATCTCGTTTTCTTTCCCATCCCCGTCCATATTCGTTTCCCCATCATCCCTTTCGAGCCCTGTCTGGACGGTATTCTCGTCTAGATCGGTGGTCTGCGAGAGCGGGCTCGTCTTCTGAAGGACAGCGGCCGTCTTGCTTATCTTCAATATCCAAAGTACGCAGGCCAGGCTTTCATTAAAGTTGTGAGAGAAGCTTTAAAAAGAAAACCTACCCTTTCGCTTGCTTCGCACAGTCGGTTATCATTCTAGGTTACAATCATGTAGGTTACTTGCTATCCGCAACAATTCGTACTACATTGCTTTTCTCTCTTACTACTTTGCTTGTTGCTCATAAAGTGAGACGTTTCGCTGCTCTTCAGCCATTGGATATTTTCATAAACACACCAAACAGCTCACCGATTGGTTACACACAAAAAAAACCAGCCGCTTCCACCAAACGTGACGTCATGTTTGTGAACGGACTCGTTGGAATGATCGATGAGTAAAATGGTGGCTATAGTGTCAAGGGAAAACAGTGCATTTGCTCACCATCATTTGCTCACCAATCATCCTTGCGTTGTCAAGGACATTTTTAAGCAGGGTTCCATTAAATACCAACCGATAAGTACGTTTATTACTTACGACCAAGTGACGATGATTCGGATTCAAAATCCCTTAGATAATTTAATAACAAACAGGTCCCTATAAGATTAACATGAGCATGTCGGTGATATTTGCTGCCATCTTGGACACTATCTTTGAAATAATAAAAAGCTTAATAGGTGGTTGATGTCACCAGGCATTTCCTACTAGCAGACATCAATGCTTTTCAGACGAGACCAGAAATAGAACTCTTGACCCCAAAATGAACCTCAAGTCAGAATTTCACAGATCTGAGCCGCAATCGTGGACGCCATCTTGGAAAGATCAAAATGCTCAACGGATGGCCAATGTCACCCGGCATTTGCTGTACCTTTCATATGATCCCAAAAACTTAACTATATAGACCACAATTTCAACCTAAAGTCAAATTCTGCCGAACTAATAATTCGTGGGATGAGCATGGCAGATGTTTCGGTTAGTTGATTTGACTCCTTTCAAAGGCTGAGCCATTCTCAACTTGGCGGCCATTTTATCAGTTTTTTTTTACACGATAGCAAAGAAACAAGCTACTTACACACCATTCTCCTTTGTCAACAGTAAGTAAACTGCTAAGACGATCGAAATTACATGCCTAGCAAAGAAACTGAGGTCATAGTAATTTCAAAAGTTTAGTGGTGCTGTTCCTTTCAAGACGTGCAGTTCCGGTTTTCTTAGTATTAGACGTCCTGCTAGCATGGAGCATACTGTGTAAGTAGCTTGCTTCCATGTTTTATGATGTTTTATACGGTGTAAATTTTAAAAATGTTTTTTAAATTGCATGCTTTTAATGTTTTATATCCCTGATCAAGCCACCAATAATAGTAAAAACTAGGAACGTTGCAATAAATGGACTATGTTGAAGCTTGTCGTTATATATTGTTTATAAACGGGACCAACGATTACATTCACGTTTCAAGACGAGTTGCGTACGACACAATTTCAGCGGAAATAGGTTCGTAACCCAACATTAATTACTGAGATTGTAGAACCATTGTTCAATAGTTATTGTACTGCGTCGTCATTTTAAAATAACCATGACAAAGTTGCACAGCAACTGCCCTTCTTTTTTTTGTTTGCTGGTTTGCCTCTTGCCCCTCCTCCGTCCCCAGTCTGCTTTTCATCACCCTTTTGGTTCTGGCCTGGTCTGCTTTAGATCTTACTCGGGGTAGTAGGGAAGGGAGCTGCTGGCATTTCGTTCGGCCAACAGAACACAGACCATCCAGGCAGGCCAGGCAGGCACTGACGTTATTATTTCCTCCCATAGTTGAAGCAGGAAAAGCGACAGGAATGTGCCAGGCGGCAGTCATCCCTTGTTCCCTTGCAGCCTGGTTAAGCGAGCCAAGTCTACTGCTCTGACCATTGCTTCATAACAATCTCCCACAAAGTTGGATCCATGTCCTCGAACGTCGTCACGACCAGTGCTGAAACTGCAGTTAAGGCCGTGTCTGTCGGGACTGTCCGTCCGTCCGTCCATCCAATTCAGGTCCTTCCGAAAATTGTCCACTTCTCTCCCTCCCTTGCTCTCGACCAATAACTAAGATCCTTTGTGCCTTTGTCCTTCAAGTAGAGAAAAGCAAAGTAAAGCAGTTCTGCAGGTCATCAATTTCAATCTAGTTCGCGTCTTCTACTCACTCGAGATTCCGAAGTTTTCGCAAGGCCGCCGAGTTTAAAGTGGAACTTTTTTAGACGTGCGGGAGAAGATTTTGGAGAGAGAGCTATTTAAGCTTCCCCGTGGTGTTGTTGGCGCTATAAAGCTTTAAAATAAAGTGGTACCCAGAGGCTTGGGAAGTCATTTTGTACAATAACGTGGGGCTGGCAAATGACAGCTTCTGCTGCCTAAGTGTTTGAAGGGATTCAGTGTTAATGAATTTCGAAAGCAGAAGTGTTTAGCTTGGAGGCTTAAAAGAAATCGATCAGCTCCCTGAAAAAAAAAATACGTCTAACCTCGATATTAATCCAATAGCGTGTCGATAATCATAATATGACACTAAATCTCCCACTTTCCCAATCACAACTTATTTTTTTTCCTTGTGTTAATCGAAATTTTTTTTTGAACTGTTGTGTGCCTAGCATATGTGCCTAGCATGGTATGATAGCATGATGGGAAACTTTAGATGCAGTTTAAAAATGAACGCAAGAATGGCTGATCATGCTTCCTGCTACGATTATTGTGTATTACGCCATGAGAACTTCCCAGTATTACCAGTGTAAACGTAAGAAAATTTTGGTCTTCCCTTTGCAGCAACGAATTTCAGTCGCTTCCAGAGGGGACGCAACAATTTCTTCCAGCTGCAACACTGACGGCACGCAAATAGTTTTTTTTTTTTACGCGGACGTTACGGTTCCGAAGCGTTTCTTCGGATATCAGGCGTCAACCGGATCACATTTTTTTGGCGGCTATGTTTTGTTTGCCGGGACAGTGGTTGCGGGTTTCTGATGTTTAGTCGCAGCAAGCGCGGCAGCGCGAGTGAGGCACGTAATTTGGAAAAAAAAAAAAATTGAAAGTCATCATTTTCTTGGGATCTGGAATGACCGTGTAAAAAAGGTTATCTGCTGACGGCATAGTAATAGTCGCCTCTGCATTACACGGTAGATGCTTAGCCTTCCAAATAGTACGTTGAGACGAAATTAAATGAAGGCTAAAATACAAATCGTACAAACTGTAACGCATATAATATAAAAACCTAGCTGATAAAAATTTTAAACGTCTATTGAAACGAATTTTTGAATTAAATTGATACTTATGATGAGCGTGATAATGCTAATACTTTAAAACTTATAATATTAGTAGTTTGTACAAACCATGCATGCTGGAGTCATGTTGTAGATAGAAAGCCGCCATCTTTGGGGTTATGTTTCGGAATATCCTAGAGACTAGACATTAATTTTTTGGATTTTAAATATGAATCGAATTAATGTATAAAACACCGCTCACTTATCTTAAACTCAAAGTTACGATTGCTTAGTATTGTGATGCGACTTTTTTGGCTAAGCCAACAAGTTAGAACATTTTATACTGCACTTAGTGCGGGTTGGGGGAATTGAGGCTTAATGGCGTGGCGACAGTTTGGTCATTAGCGCCACCCTCAGTCACAGTGCAGTGATCCGGGTTGTAGCGGAAAATTTTATAATTTTTATTTGTTGATTTGAGACATAGACTAATTTTTGTAGTTCTGGTTCAAATTTTTGATATTGGAACAACTCCAAATTCTGTAACAAGGAAGCTATAACAAGGAATTGTACAAAAGGACGAACTCTTGCCTATACTAATCGGAAAGATCGGAAAGATCGGAAAGATCCAACCCGATTATGCTGCTTCCATAAATGCTTCAGCATATAAAGTAGCGTATATTCGTCATCATGCTTGCATAATAACGGCGTTGCTAAGCAATACCGGGTGATGAATACAGTTGTCATTATACTCTTGCCATTTTTATTGTTGTAAAGTAGTGGTACTCTTAAAGTCTTATTGTCATTGTTTAAAAGTGTGCTGATACACTGGTGTGCATGGTACATTGGTGTATCAGTATGTTAGTGTATTGATTTTAGCAGGGAGCGCATGACTGCCGGTCCAAGCTCTCTGTGTAATTCAAATCAAATCGATAAGTGAGTTATCACCACACTTTTAAACAATTGTTACCATAACACGTTTTTGAACAGGCAACCAACCAAAGAAATCAAACTTTATAAGGTATACTCATGACCATCTAATGTTGAAAATTCAATTCGAAATGATGTTTTCAAAACTAAATGACTTTATTTTAACCATCGTCTGAAACATTTAAATGATGCAGCCCTAAAAACACTCAATCCCCACATCGTATTTCTTTCTGTCGAGCACCACCCCCCCCCCCCTTCATTTTGGCCGTCCTCTTGTCGCCCCCCTCCCCCCCTCCCACCAGATCAAAACCAAGAAAACTACGTTAGTTTCTTTCACATCGACAATAAGGACTTGAGGCCAAATCAATGGGTCAAAAACTCCTAAAACTTAATCTGGCACAACTGTCCGTCTTCATTGTTGACAAGTTTAGTATATACCCTAGTTGTGGCTGTAAGAGTTGTAATATCAAAAGAAAAATAATGCAGGTCCACCATCCGTAGTTGCTGGATCCAGTGGAAAAACTCTCGAAGAGCTGAGGAGTCTGATGCTTCACTAGTGACGTCACGCTGAGGGATCGGAAAATTCTCGCGTTAAAGAACAACTTTGATGAGCTGTGGCGTCATCACTGAGCTTTCCGATTAGTTTGGGAACGTGCTCGATGAACGTTTGGTGTCTGGTTTGTGGTAGCTCTAGAGTAGTGTAGCCAACGAGGTAACTAGCTGCATTATTCCAACATGCAGTAATTTAGACATATAAACATCTAAGTGTAGTAATAATGTAACGTTAAGACAACTATCCCTCAACCCTCGCGGGTTTTGCACGTCTGGGCCGGTAGAGGGCATAAAGCTAGAACGGAAAGCAGCAGAATAAAAAGCACGAAGCAGGGTCGTAAAAAAAGAACTAAAACATTTCGATGTCAATCTTACATTATGATATTATAGTAAATCATCTAGTTGGATCATTCTGATATCATCAACACAGCGCATTTTTGTCATCTCAGTTCTTGGAACAACATTCGCATAAATAATAATTTGGTTTCGTTTCTATCGAAGATTCGTAGAATATAAAGAAAAATGCACACAAAAAAGGTACTAAAAAATGCACAATCCAAATTTAGATAATGAAAGCAGTACATGCACGTTGTGACAAGATCTTATCTAGGACAACATTACAATCTGGACTTCCATTAGCTTTCACCTAACTAATTTACAGTAATTACAATGTTTGCCACTTATTTGTAAATTCATAAAGCCGAAGCGAATAAATACCAAACATGCTGTGGGAGTATCCATGTTGTAACTGTCGCTTTGTATTCCACCGTTTTCACAAGGCCGACTGAGAGAGAAACAGCAGATTTCAACTCCAGACTCCAAGCCAGTCGATTGAACGTCGCCAAAATCTTATATTGCCAAATCAGTGCTAAGCTGCTTAACTTCCCGACCTACGCGAGACCTGGCGTGGAATCGGGATGCAAGAAACGCAATTTTTACTTCAGTCGGCCATAGCTCAAGAAACAAAATGCCATCCTTGCTTTAAATGCGTTTAAACATAAGTTCCTGCAAACTGACACTGGCTTGGACTCTACGCAGCGCAGGGATATTTTTCACACATAATTACTAGGTAAAAATCTATCCAGTGTGATTATTAACGTAGTACGTCTTCCGTAAATGTAAAAATATTGCTCGTTGAATAACTCGCCGCATGTTTAGTCTCGACTCAGAGCACGTGGTGGAACAATAGTTTGAATTACCTCTGTGACTCTTGCTTGATGTCGCTCCTGATAAAACCTATTACCAAATCTCTAAAAGCATTTAAAACTCACTTAGAGAACAGGAGGAGTTTGCAGGAAACAGCTTGGTGAATAGTGCGATTTGGGCAGGAAATGAAGGGTGGGGTGTTAGGTCGAGGGATGGGGTTCACCAGGAAATCGTGATTTCAACTCTGTATGGTTAACGTGTCGTTCCCTGTCGTGTGGTGTGGAAACTACTTATAACGGATGTGTAAAGGCACACCATTTAACGAAAGAAAATGAGTGGAGCCTTCTCTGCTGCAATTGACGAATTAAATTTAAAAAAAAAAGACGAAGACCCGTAAAGCTGGTGTATTTGTTGAATTTTTTCATCAGTGGCTTCACTCTTCAGTATTTAAAGCAGCATACCGCCTGCCTTACAACAGCTACGCGCCGATCGTATCCGCGCATTTACCATAGTCCAGGTCAACTGAGACAGTAGCTTCGTTCCTCGCAGTGAAAAATGCAGCTACTATCTCAATTGGCATTCCGCCTAATAGACAAGCTAGCATGAACGCATTAATTGTGTCGTCACAAACCGGAATGATTCTCGTATTAAAAAAAAACAATTTATAATTTTCTAGACTAGTGTCTTATAATATTTTACTTCGGCGATCTATTTGGGATAATTAATTTGAATTTTTACTGTATTAGTCTTCTAAAGTTTTGATCTCATAGTAATTATTAGCAAACGATTAAAATTAGTACTGCGCACGCACAGATAAAACTTCAAGGTCATTGTAGGCGCGCAAAGGATCATATGGGAACGGGACGTTCTTAAATATAGTTAGCAATATTCAACAGAAAATCTCCTAGACGCCACATTTTAAAACGGACTTTTAGCAAGGGAAAGACTAACGGTAAGTAAATAGACCTTTGGGGCCGTACTTGATGAGGAGGATCGAGAAAAATGGCGCTGGGAGGTATATCCCTTTAAACACGTTACGCCCGTTCTTTAAATATCATTTTACGTATCAAGTTTCAACTCTTGTTGTCTGATTCATGTCGCGTCGTGTTTTTCAATTGTGGTTAATTTCTCTGATTGTGTCAGAACGATGAGTGGCATCGAGCTAATTATGTCAGATTTATTTTTATCTTTGAAGATCAATATTCCAAAACTCCATTTCCCCAATTTTATTGTGACTGAGGTTGGCGCTTATGACCTTGCTGTCGACGCGCCATTAAGCCTTATCCCCCTCCCTCCCAATTCTATTGACATTCGAACTCATAATTCCAACATGAAGCTGACAACGGGTACAAAACTCATTGTAGAGACGTGGCAGATAACACAGACAGACAGACAGATATGCAAACAGAATATTGTTAATTCTACCCAACTTTTTATCCACTCATAATTTTAGGTGATTTTCGTCAGTTGGACAATTCGTCATTTTTCGAACGTTTTGGCTGTCAAGCATCAAGTAAATAGTTTCAAAAGCACGAACACAAACATCAAGGTATGCCAAGAAGTTAATTCCACTTTTCTTTTACGTTCGCAGTTTCTTCTAGAGCTGGTTTCGCAAAAAAAAAAAAGGATAAAATCTTTACACATTTTTCTGGCTGGTAAACCCTATACACTTGCACAGTGGTTTTGTAAAACCCGTGCTTGTGCCAGTATAGATTTTATTAAGGGTAGCTCCAGCGACACAATGCTCTTAAAATGAATTCACCGTTGTCGCCACGTGGCCCAATCTTAACGCACATGCAGAACGTCGTTGTTATGGCAACGTGTCTAAAATATAATCCTATTTAAAAAAAAAATTATTTGAGCCTTAAAGTTATCTAAAGCAAACTTGCACTAGTATGAGTGCAGTGACTAGTTTGAACCTTAACATATATTTCAGCAGCAGAAAACGGTGTATTGGGCAGACGGGCAAACCCCAGGATTTGAAGTTGGAAACATCAATAACAGGAGGGCTGGGTGATTGTACAGAATGGTACAGAACGGATGGTTTAGTTCCAGTAGAGTTGTAACCACACTGACTGGCAGAGTCTTTGCCAACCTCCCTCCCTTTCGGGCTGATCAGATCAGCTGACTTTATGCAACTTAGCTGAGCTCTGTCACCAGAATCAGGTGTTTGTATCATCAGGAGCGTAACCTTTCAAGTGGTCTGCTGGAGCCAACTCGAGCCAAACACAAGCACGGGTTTAAGTATTAAAAACAGAGTCCCAACTATGCGCGAGATGGGCAACAATGCAGGAATGTCAACAATACTAGGTTCCCTTAACAAGCCGATTGTAGAGACGGCCGTGGCCGAGTTGGTAGAGGCGAGCGCCTCACGTTTAGGAGCCCCTTCAAGTCCCTAGTTCGAGTCCCGTCCAGGTCACCCTTACTTTTGTGGAGATAGAAAATTAACGTAGCAGTTAAAGAGTTCTATTAGGAATGTTAAACAGTATTGCGGCTCTGTCCGTGTCAACAGTGTCGTATACTTACCAAATGTTTCTACTGCAAAACTACAGATTCTGACGTATATGAGAAGTTAAATATTTCTCCAACTTTCATGTGACGAATCAGTCGGTAAATCCGTTGGTTCATAGATCTGTAAGAAGCTATTAATGTTAGCTAGATTGTAGGCACTATATTTTTATTTTCAGCATACTGGCCAAGATTTAAAACATCGACAGAATTACGTGATATGGTTAGATACTAGAGTACTGCTTCACTCTTTCTCAGTTATGTATTCTTGGTATCCATTTACGTCTGGTATATTTATCGGTAAGATCTGTTTTCGTTGCGAAATAAAAAAAAAACACCTTCATTTCCAACCAACATATCCAAAGTGTTTCGGAGTGGTTACATAAACCAAATCGTTATTGTCTTGCATCTTCAGTGCAGCCATTTTAAGTGCGAAACAACAACATCCCAAAAATGTTACTGGTTTTAAATCACGAGCCCCTTTACTGTTTATCCGAGTTATAAAAATGGAGGGTAGCGGGCAAGCAAGCAAGCAGTCACGCTTGAGCCTCCTTCTTTCCTTTTTCTTTATACTTCTTCCCTCGCTCTATAATATTCTTCCACTAGATAGCCTCTGCATCTCGTAAACAGGGCGCCATTGTGCGTCGGCGTCCATGGCGCCCTTTCGTGGCAACCAATGAAAGCGATGGCCGGCGATGGACGCGCCCCACCGTTTATGACGCTTCCTCTAGATAATTCAATTGTAATAGCATCCCTTTGTTGGTGGCAATCGTGTTAACAGCTGCGTGGCTGGCCACACCACTGCACTTTGGCCGGAGCTGCCTGCCCAGCCAACGGGCAAAAGTGTGCAGTTCCTTCCGTGATGATGCTGTTGTTGAAAGCTGGCGGATTAAGATGATAAAAATGTTTGGCTGTAATACCAGACATTACTATAAAACAATAATGATAGCGTGTGGAAGGCAGACTTGGTGTTGTTGTGTACTGACAGGTCGTGAATTTGAATCGATAAAAACCTGATAGAGACGGGTTTGATATTAAAGAGGCGGGCTGTACACGTATGAACGAAGGCTATCATTAAATAAACGCAGGACAAGTGAAAAGCTAGCTGTTTAATTATTGACTGGCTGTGGCGTAACATACGTCGGTCTAGCGAAATCCTGTACGGGGCGTCATGAAATGCAGGCGGTCGTCCCTCCATTGTGTAGTCTGCATTCCTCTCTCTCCCCCTTCCCCATCTTGCTAGCTGGCAATATGTCGCCACGTGTCACGTTTGCTTCGGTATGTTTGGTGTCTGGCGTTTTCGCTAGATGTCGCCACCCATCAAGCACTCGCACCATTGTCTTCATTCGTCTTCATTGTGCTTTTGACAAATTTGCTGTTGCGTTTAACAAATCTACGTGTTTTATATTTTTGACGCTGCCTTACTGTGCTTTATAAATTTAAAATTGCTGTTGCTTTATATGTGTGGCGCTGGTGTTTGTGCTTGGTGCTGGCACGAAATGTCACCACGTGTCACGTGGCGTTAATTTCAGATGTTTTCATTGGTTGTCTTAATGGTGGGTTTGCTGTGTCCGCATCTCATCCCTCTCGCATGCCGCCTATAGAGGAGTGGCATTTGCCACCATATTGGCACCAGTTTGGGTTTTGGAGGGCATAACTACAGGTGCACTACATAAAAATGGAGGGAAAAACAACGGAAGAGCGGATTTCTTAGGCTTAAAATAACGTTGTTTTCTCCAACAACAAAAATCGCGCGTTTTAGGTCAAAGAAATTACTCTTCACAGCATCGGCTTCAATATGACGCTCTTCTGTTTCTCTCTGCAGTGCCCCTTGCAGCTAACCCATTAAGGCTCCAGCATAGAGTTATATACAATAATAGTACGTCGTGTCACTGCTCTATATGTTTTGGCCTACGTAAAAAAAAATACATAACGTTTTATCTTGTATTTCACCTACGACGGAATAGACAAGAAGGAAACACAATTTTAGAATTAAAATGCCTAATTCTCTCAAAACCTGAATTTCGAGATGGGCCTAATTGTAGGCGCTTCATGCGGTAATGAATGGTCATCAAGTGAGTTCCTGAATCAATCAGACATAGGTTTTTACCTTTTTTTCAATGTTTGAGTCGAGCTCATGCATTTAATAAAACGAATTTATTAAGCATACTAAGTGTTTACTTAATAAACAGTGAATCATTAAGTAATCGATTTTCAAACCAGACAGTCCGCTTTAACAACCAGCTGCAAGTTCAGTCTTTAATACTGGATGCGTAAACAGTTAATAACTAAGCTTCGTTGATGGCTGCAGCAACATTGTTTTTTCCCGGCGCCGTGTGGTGCATAACTAGACACCCGTAGTTTCCTTGTGTAATTCCACTTTTAAAGTAATGTTAGAAGCAGAAGATGTCATATCAATTCAATTGATATGACCCACCTGACAAAAATTAACTCGTGTAGGAATGCCAGCTAAGTTGCTTTCAATGCAAAATTTGGCCCTCAATATACGTTGCATATGTGTTACTACTAGCTAGCTAGTCCGCTCATCCCTGTGTTAAATCCCATAGGGCGATTATTCATCGATACCGAGATAACGGGAAGTAGCAGTGTTCTAGTTTTGATTTAACCTTCAAACTATCAAGCGGTGCGATTAACTTAGCAAATGTTTTGGTGTGTTGATATCACTCCGTTGAAGGACCGAACAATTCGGAACGTGGCGGCCCCTTTTACCAGTTTTGGTTTTTGATATGATAAGCATATCGTCAGGTAACCTTGTGCTGTTTGTAGAAGGAATTCTAGGTAATGCCATGGCATTTTCATTGGTACTTCGGAAAAGAAAGTCGGAAATAACCCATCAGTGAAATCGTACACTATGAATGTGTTCAGCTTCAATCCCATAAGACCAAAAGAAAGAGTGACATTATTTCGTCGCACACGAATTGAACTCGTAGACAATATGGCAGCTGGTGATGAATCACCGATCCAGCCAAATCCAGCTGTATGAAAAAGTGACGAAAAAATAATTTTAAACTCTGTCTTCTCAGAACGCTTTCTAAATCTGGTGTTAGTTGTTAAATCATTTAAGATTGACTCAGTGTAGTGGCCCAGTGGGAATCTTGAAGCAGATCATTCACACAGATCGCCTGTTTCTCGTAATTTCAATAATTTCAAATCAAAACTGAACTCGAAATAAATCCAACGTCGTAGCTTTTGCCTAGTGGCGCTATGGTCAGGAATTAACACGGTGACGTAGTTAAGAACTCGTGTTCAGAAAAGGCTGGACATTTCAGCAGCATTGCTGACTCATGTACCCTAAGTGCGTAAGTTTCATTCCGATCTGATAAGCAGTTTTAAAGAATTCACTTGGACAGATAGACAGACAACCAGAGACAACCTAGCAGTAGTAAGCCGTATCTTTTATGCATGACTCAGATTCTAACTGGCTAATCAGGCCTCATGACTAACATACTATCTTTACTAATTTGGCCACTGGTCCGGGGGCTTGTTTTGCCGTTGGTTTATTTCATGGTTCCCGCACTACCAGGGAAACCTGGGATATCTGGGAAAGTCAGGAGAATTTTTTTGGTCAGGGGAAAATTGGGAAACTTTTCAAGGCACCTACACCTACTTTATTTCGTAAAATAATTTGAACAAAATCCAATAATAGTCGTCTACTGTATATGAAGGATGTGATGACCCCTACACTGTTAAAAAAAAACTCACTGCTAATCTTTCATTAAGCATGGCGGGTCGTCATTAATTTGCCAAATGCAAACTATTATTCGAGATTATCAATATCAGGTGCAAGCAGACACTCAAGTAATCAAATACACATTTTTTTTATTTATTCAAAATAATTATCTCTGTGATTAGCTTAGAGATTGCCGATGTAGAAAAACAACCAGCACAGAAATTGTAAGGTCTAATGTTGAATCAGTAGTTTATTGTCGTATCAACTCATAGTCACATCTTCGCATCACTCAAATTTTGCACAGCTTTTTTGCTTTCAAAGTGCTCTACAACCTTTGAAATTATGTTTCACTCCTTTACATCTCAATCGCTGTTCTCCTTTATCAGGATTTCAGTGGTTACGAAAGCCAAAACAGAAATCCTTGTGCTGACGTACTTGGCCCCTTATCGTTAACTCGTTTACTGATCATGTTTCAAAATTTTCTTTGAAAGTCTTTTACGGAGTTGAAAGACTAACAGTGTCCGAGATTTAAGGTAATGCATTGAAATATACGATAAATAACAATAGTTTTAAATATTGGATACCTTATATTGATTTGTATTGATTTCAAATGATAACCTCAAAGAGGTATTTAATTGTATCCAATATCTCTTCACCTTTTCAATCGGTGCCAAAGGAACTCTTTCTTCACCATTAAGTGGCCCATAATTACCAGGGGCATCCATTCTGAGCCTTTGTTCTTTCCAACCTATTTCTGTTCTCGTTTCTTTCAACAAAAGCTATGCTGATGACACTCGAGACCAGGAGACTCAAATTAGACCTAGGTATGACATATTTATTCCATTCTTACGTGAATGTAACCAAACACATGGCCACAATTTTAAATTGGTAGTTAAACCCATAAAGAGGGACGGTCGAAATTTTTTTTCTCACGACGGATTGTGAAACGTTGCAACGCACTCCCGGCTCATGTCACCCAAGCATCAACACTTGCTACTTTTTAAGAATAAGTTGAAAGGTATTGATTGATCCAAGTAAATACATGAAATGTCTGTGTTAATATGACAGTGGCCATAGCATGCTTTTATTATGTTTAATTAGTATAGTTGTTATCCATTATTGTTAAGGCAGGATGCCAGTGGGTGTAAACTATCCCTTCCCTGACCTATTGTGTTTGTATTCGCTATAAATGACTCATCTCTCTTTCTCAATCTCAATACCCCTAAGTTCATATTGTTTTCCTTCCTTAAAATGCTACTATGGAAAAGAACGTTAATGCTCTACCTGACTAGGCTGCCAAATATGTCTGGGTTCTCATATCAACTCTTCATTCATGTTCCTTGGGTATAACTATTCAAATATCCAAGCCACAACCGCACCATCCATAATTGCATTATCTAAGATATCCTACTTGGATCATGGCATTCTTTTTAGTCTTAAAATGCAAGGTTCACATGGATCTTCTTAAATTTCTAGAGCTTTCAAAAAAGCTGAGTTTGTTTTTAAATAATGTCCTAGAACAAAGATCACATTGTTCCGCTTTCTTTTAAAAACTTTCCTTTCCTTTCATTGATTTCTTGCACGCACCTTCATAAACTGTTAAAGCTTCCAAAATTGTTAAAGCTCAGATTGTTCTTAAATAAGTTGCTGAAACTTTCCTCCAGCTAGTGCTTGAATTCTGCTCACAAATTGATCGACAGTGTTGTAGCTTACATGTTCCTAGACTGTATTCTTGTTGTCAGCACTGCATCACTTGAAAAGGTTCTCTAAAACGTTTCCCAAACCAAGAAACAAACTTTAAGAAATGCTAAATCCTCCAAATTTAATTTTTTTATAGTTACTTCAGGCACTGGAATTAACATTTAAGAGGCATTCAACGTCAGTAGGTATTAGTGTTTAAACCAAAGGGTTTCAAATGGTTTAATGAGCGTTAACCACTACTGGTCATTTGCCCGAAGCCCTAAGGCTCTATGTCTGCAACAGCCAGATTCCCAGGCGGTCACCCACCCAAGTACCAATCCAGCCCTATACTGCTTAACTTTGGGTATCTGACGAGAACCGTTGTTTCCAGCACTGCAAGGCCGCTGGGTGTTTTAACCATACAAATGTTTACAATACCTGCTTTACGCAGATGATGCATGCTCAACTTCTTAGCGCTGGAGAAAAGTCTACTTGAACCGTGTGGCATGACGTCATCTTTCTTTCCTGCAACCCACGGCAGTGCATGACCTCGCAAGCATCAAAACCAAAACAGCTCCGCCCGGCTCCTTCTTTCATCGACACCATGAAGATAATTGCTGACAGGATCCCGTAGACCTTCTGACTTATCTGGTGCCTTTTTGCAGAATTTACGTAATTTTGCCTTAGTTATTTCATTGCAAACAGGGTCAAACTGTTAAGGGTGTACTGATTTCATTGGTAGCTGTATGTCGTAAGTGGTCACGCAGCACAATGGTGAAGGTAAGTCCGCACTCACAACTTCCTTTAAGAAAGATAACTTCATAACCCTTCATAGCCCTACCTCTCGCTTTTTTTTTCGTTGAAATAGGCGACTTGAAAGTTGCAGCTTTTATTTATTTTAAACAAAAGTATCAATGCAAACGACATTTCATAGGACTTGAAAATATGTTTAGGGTTTCAGCCAACATTATAAAATTAGAAAGCTGAGGGTTTACTTTCCTTTAACCAAACTTAAGCTAACCACCATCAAGGAAAGATTCCTCCATGGAGATCTCTTGTCTCACCCATAAAGTCATCTCACCGTCAACATCTTTGATTACTTTCGTCCTGTATCCTACTTCATCATTGGTTGTGATATCAGTTTGCACGGAGGCTTCTCGCTTGGTACCGTACCATATGACACCATCTTTCCCCCGGATACGTGGGCTGGTCCCAGATTGTCCTTCCTGCTTCCCTTGATTCTGCTCCTTCCTTCTTTTTGCTTAAGTTAAATTTTTTGGGTTTTAAATTTTCAACTGGAAAATTTCAAATTAAAAATGTAAAAAGTTAAAAAAAAATTAAAAAACCTAAAAAATATGATTCTCAGCTTTGCTTTGGGGTTTTTGGGGGATGGTTGTTGGTGAGCACTTGCACTCTGCACCATCCTTCAATTGGTGATGTTAATGCACGTCACGAATCAGTATCAATGTACCGACACACTTCTAACACAAAGCCAAAGGAATTTAGGAAATTTATTAGGAGAGCTAAGAAAAAAAATGGTAAACTACACTTAAAGTTATGATGGAAATTAAATTCATAGTTCCAAATCATTTAAGTTTCGAAATGTAGATGGTATACGACACCTAGTGCATATTTGCAAACGTTTACCTTCCTCATCTGCCCTGCTGAAAGATTGTAGATTTAATTTTGAGACAACATGAATTAAATATCCTGCTGCTGTCCATTTGTTTACGAATAAAATATGATCTGTGAGATTTTGTGGTTCCACAGCCACTTCCTCTATAATATGCAGAACTGACACTCTCTAGTGTGAAAAATAAGTGTTGTGTGAAATGTTCCAAAGAGGATAAAGTTATCTCTCCAGAGTTAAGTGAAACAGAATTATTTCTAACAATCTTCATTTTGGTCAACAACCCGGTGCTACTTCAATGAAGGCTTATATCTTCTGCAGTCATTCTTTCGTCCTTGTTATTCAGCAAGTTCCGTTTTGCACAGGTTCTGTAGTGTTTCTTCAGGAGTTCAGAGAACATGTTTACGCAGTGCCGGTTTAGTTGGCGTGTCCTTTCCTTCATATCGAATGTAAACGTTTGCATAAAAACTACAGCCACTATGTTGCATTGTAACGTAGTCACAATCGGAATTATACTTGCTGATCCGTTTAATATTTCTTCCTCCCAAATGGGGTGTGTAGCTTCAATTCACCACTCAGATTCTTCCCTTTTTCCCTCTTACGCTGGTGTCAAAAATGGTCAGTGGCCACTGTCCACAATGGCTAGCACGAGAAAAGTGCAACGTCCTTGTTGCATTATACAACCCCCTCAGGTCAATGCTTGGCTTCTTTTCTAGTGGTCTCCAGGTCGTCAGAGAGCACGTGTTTGCGGGCAAGTGGCTCTCCCCTGAGCTTCGTCACGTGAATCGGCCCCCCTCTGGAAGAGTGTCTTCCTCCTTGCAGGCATGCGTTCCTTCCTTGCCAACAGGTGGCCCCCTCCCTCTCATCTCATCGACTTGCCATTAGCTGCGAGTGGCCGAGTGAGAAGGCGAGTGGCAGATGGCGTTGACGGAAGGGATTTATGGAAGGCCAGCCAATGACGCTCGCAGTTGAAGCCAAGGGTGGATGGAATGCCAAGGGATCACTTGCATAGAAATGGC
>JAHWFP010115885.1:19971-30757 GCA_023313725.1 Lithobius niger | reverse complement strand
GTGCGCGAAACGGGTTTGCTAAGTTTAAGTGAGTGGCCCCGTGTAGTGTTACAATTTGCAAATGAGAAAAATGGCACATCAACTGAGAGCAGTCTATGCAAGATTTTGAATGTCAAAACGTATCATGTTAAACTAGTCCTTCTGCCATATAAATTAGGGCAGCCACAATTTTTGTGATATTTTTTTAACCTTAGTAAGCCAGCAACGGACAAGAAATAAACACTAACCAAATTGTAAATTGGGGGTTGGGTAAGGGTTTAAAACGTTAACACGCGTTTGTTGGGACGAGTAAACGATTATGTGGGCTTGTGGGAAGTTTCGAGAAAATGGATCTCGATGGAGAGAAGATCGCAAATTAGTACGGAAAATTGGAATTTGCAGATAAAACACAGAATTTGCCGATTTTCTCTCTTTTTTTTTTTTCCTGTTTAATATATTGTGTCCCTTTGAAGAGCATTTTCCCCTTAAAAAGGGAAAAATTCCCTGTAAGTGTAAGCACTGCTCCGGACGCAAATATGGGTCGAATTCCAAATTAGCAGCATTCCATCACCAGGTGGCTAACGCGTTTCGTTTACTGTTTATACTTAATTGCACCTCGCATAAAAAAGGGGTAAGTATGCGTTAATTTTCAAGGGGAGTTTATACGACTGCCAGCTCCAGTTATTTATAACTTTAAAGAGTTAAACGATTTTATGGACTGGTAGCGCCACGGTGTGAGTGTTGGTCCAAGCACGAATCCGTTAATTAAGCGACAGTGGCGTGTTCTAGTGAGTGGTTGAGAAACTAGCAACTAACCCTTTTTCGCCGTGCTTAACCTCTTACGTTCCGAGCCGTGGTCTAGCAAACCCAATTCGGATTCGACTCGCATTTCTTAATTCGGGATTCGATTCAGAATTAAAAGCACACACACACACACACACACACACAGACACACAAAATCCATTTTCGGACTAGTACTATACATCTCTCTCGCGATCGCTCGTTCGGCCAATAATCGTTGCACAATTCTTCCAGACGAACAAAGGTGATCAGTACCGCTGATCAGTACGGTGATCAGTGCGGCTAAAAGGCTGATTAAACTGTCAGGATGGAAAGCCAAATCGGCTCGAGTTGGGTTAAATAAATACGGATGCAAACCTATTTAAGTTGCTTTTTGAACTTAAATTGCCAGACTGTCAGGTCGGCGAATTGAACCCACAACCTTTGAAACCAAAGGCGTAAGTCCTACCGCTGAGCCAGTAACTGAGTAAATGGAACACGCATTTAACACGCACATGTGTTCATATAAACGTGTATATAGCACTTGCCAATCGCCACTGGAGGAATGCGTGTTTGTGTGTCACACTCCATGTGAAAACTAATGGAACGCACAAAAGTTTGAAATTAATGATTAAAGGAACACCCGGCCTGCCTTATAACATTCCTCCTGCCTTATAACAGCCACGCGCAGATCGCCATCCGCGCATTTACCAGCGCATAGGTCGGCTGGGTTGGTAGCTGCATTCCTCACAGCGAGGAACGTAGCTGCTGTCTCGGTTGGCTTTGGAAATAGTACACGAAACAGCATCAAGTTAAACATTGTGTCGTCACAAACCGGAATGATTTTCGGATTTTAAAATCACGCTCAATAATTTTTTAGGCTAGTATATTATAATTTTTTTCCGGCGATCAATTGGAATAATTAATTTTAATTTTTACCGCATTAGACTTGTAGATGTTTGATCTCATGATAGTAATTATCAGCAAAAGATGAAAATTAGTGCATGTGCACACACAGGTGAAACTTCAAGGTCACTGTAGGCGCGCAAAGGATCATATACGCATAGGATACAGTAAATATAGTTAACAATTATGGAACAGAAAATCTCCTATTCGCCACATTTTAAAACAGATTTTTAACAAGGGATTGACTAACGGTAAGGAAATGGACCTTTGGGGCCGTACTTGATGTGAAGGATCGAGAAAAATGGCGCTGGGAGGAATGGCCTTTTAAATCGGACGGAAAGCCAAATCACTTTGAATGTGGCCAAATTCGTTTTCACTTGCAGTGTAGCAGGCAAACAAGCGTCCCTCCTGTGGCAATTGAAAAGTGATATATGTTTATATGTATATGTGTTAAATGTCGCCTGCGAACGTTTCTTTTAGCCATGTCAGTATGGCTCAGCGGTAGGACGTAGGCCTTTGGGTTAAGGTCGTCGGTTCAAATCCCCGGCTCAGGCAGTCTGACATTTAAGTCCAAAAGGCAACGTAAATAGGTTTGTATCCGTATTTATTTAACTAAAAGGCTGAGGCGGGGGGCAAACCTGCGGCTTCATACCGGGAAACCTCCATTCACTGCAGGGTCGAAAGAAGGTCAAGAGAAACCCAGAATAAATCGCGTAGCTAATGAGCCTGCTCATGATCTCACACGTAATCTCTGATTCCACAATATTCTACCGGCTTGTCTGCAGGGGCTTTTCCAGGATCCCCTTTCAACTTAACCATCAGACCAGCTTGGTCAACCACTAAACCATAATGACCAACCATCAACAACTTAAAAGTAAACCGAAGTTGCCAAATTTACATCCTTTGAGAGGCCACTGTGACTGGGCTTTGAGCTCAGTGGTGCCCATATAGACATCCCGAGATATTTGGACTGTTCAACGATCATCAATTTATTTTAGTCAGGTAGCCGGCACAAAAACCCAAAAGAATAGCCTGCACAAAATGTTTTTGCGCAGAGATGCTTTACAACTTGTCCCTACTCCAAAAATGATGATGCAACCTTGGCACCCTTGGGGAATTAAAGATGGCGTCCAAAAATGGCGACGAAAAACTGTTTTTTTTTTCTTCTAGCGTCTAAACCGTTCATCCGATTGAAAATTACCCGGTTACCAATTATGTTTAGAATAAAATTTCCTTCAAAAAAGGTTTTTTTTTTTATATTTTTGGTAAAATTAATCCTACTTGCCGAAATTCGTTATTTAAGTTATTTTTTACCACAGCTAAGGTCAACTGAGACGGTAGCTTCGTTCTTCGCAGTGAAAAACATAGCTACTGTCTCAATTGGCATTGCTCCTAATAGTCCAGCCACCGTGAACCCATTGATCGTGTCGTCAAAAACCGGAATGATTCTTGTATTTTAAAATCACAATTTATAATTTTCCAAACTAGTGTCTTATTATGATTTTGCTTCGGCGACCTATTGGAATAATTAATTTTAATTTTTACCGCATTAGTCTATTAGATTGTAGATCTCATGGTAATTATTAGCAAATTAGTAGATGTATACACAGAGATGAAACGTCATAATTATTGTACGCGCGCATTGCATCATTTAGTGACGGATCGTTCTTAAATATAGTTAACAATATTCAACAGAAAATCTCCTAGACGCCACATTTTAAAACGGATTTTTAGCAAGGGAAAGACTAACGGTAAGTAAATAGACCTTTGTGGCCGTACTTGATGTGGAGGATCGAGAAAAATGGCGCTGGGAGGCATATCCCTTTAACACTTACCTGTGAGTTCGACATAGCATCGGTACGTTCTTCGCCTACAACGCAGCTCCGTCGAACATGAACAGTTGATACACAGCCCGCATAACCTACAAGTTGATAAGGGCTACTATGCTTACACTGAACTCTCATCTAACAGTTCACGTGTCCGTAACCGGAGATCTACGTTATTTAGCGGAACTGCTGGTCACGTGAACAGACGATCTAAAATTAGAATGGTAAAACCGAAGTAAATACGTAACAGTAGGCGAAGAGGAAGTTCTGTGTTGATTGCATAGGTCTCGATGAAAGCAGTAACAGCGGATGGTCAGTCAAGCGTAGACGGAAACCAGAGGAGTATAGACTGTGAGCCGTTTGTTAAAATCCTCCAACTCACTCAGCGATCGTTGACACACCAAACGCGGCCGATCAAACCTGACGTCACGAGTCAATTGTTTTAGGATGTATCGTATTTGCTATATTCGTCGAAGAGCACAATAGCAAATAATATCGGTATTGTACAGTATAATACTTTTCACGCTACCAATTTAATTCACATCCCTGTTGAATCCTTTCGTCCGTCTTTACGGTTCAGAAAACCATAACGAACACTTACATAAACGCATATTTTATTACTTTTTTTTAAAGGGCAATTACATCCATTTTGACATGCATGTTTGACTTTTGGATCACTTACACAATAACTAAACACAAGAATTGCGGTAAGAATACGTTACTTACGTCCGATGTAACAATTTAATTACTACATCACCAAAACACGACACGGAGATCGCCATTGTTTTGCTGGAACGCTTAGAAATTAATGCAGACAGATGTCACTTTTCGATTTCGACTCGCAGCCCATTGAGATAGATGTATTGACTGTGAGGAGCTCAAGCGTCTGACCCCTTAGCTGGCCACTACACTGCCGGCCAGCTAAGGCCGTCAGACGCTTGAGCTCCTCATAGTCAATACAGCTATCTCAATGGGCTGCAAGTCGAAATCGAAAAGTGACATCTGTCGGCATTAATTTCTAAGCGTTCCAGCAAAACAATGGCGATCTCCGTGTCGTGTTTTGGTGATGCAGTAATTAAATTGTTATATCGGACGTAAGTAACGTATTCTTACCGCAATTCTTGTGTTTAGTTATTGTGTAAAGTGATCCAAAAGTAAAACATGCCTGTCAAAATGGATGTAATTGCCCTTTAAATTATTAGAACATGTTAAAACGCTACTCGCAGCTATAGTAATTCTGACTTCACCTCGGACGCCATACTACGAGATGAGAGCCCAAGAAGAAACCTGATTTCGACCACAACATTAAGTAATAGGAAATTATTTCTGGCCAGGCAATTTTGGGGTTCCGGTTTCTGATGCTATACTATGTTCAGCCGCAGCGAGCATGGTTTGATTTTCACTTGGGAAAATAGAAATGACCACCATTTTCGTGAACAGCAACCTTGATTTTACCCTAATTTGCAGAATTGCGGAAAAAAGACGAAAACAAAAATTCTTTTTTGAAATCAAGGTCGTTGTTTACGAAAATGAATGTTTCCCCCCCCCCCAAATTATATGCCTCGCTCGCGTTGCCACGCTCGCTGCGGCTAAACATATAACACCAGAAAACACAACCAAAAATTTGCCGGCCCAGAGATAATTTTCGTTTACTAATGTTCTGGTCGAAATCAGGTTTTCTTGTTGCGCTCTCACCCCGAGATATTTGGACTGTCCCGTTTCGAGCAACGATCAATTATTTCAGGTTTACCGGGTCTGCTTCACGTATATGTGTTTTAATACTAAGGTGTGACGTCAAGCTAACTAAATCGCAAGGTAATTTTTTAAGATTTTTGTTTGAAAATTTTATTTGTGAATCACAATGAATTTAAGAATTTCTACATGCGACTTATGTACATTTCTGAACGGAAACGTCCGGCAGAAACTTCCTGTTTACGAAGTCAGAGCGAAGGGGATAGACGTTCCGTTGCCGATGTTCGTGTCTTAAGCTAAAACTGTATTTTTTTTCTACTTTAATAGTTTAAAGAAGATTAGAGTACAAATAGCGCTATTCGCTTGAGTCTCGTAGGTTTCTAGGTGTATTTAGGTGTATTTAAAAGCGTCAGTAGCCTAGTTTTCGTACCGTCGAAACGAAAAGTTGAACTATTCCTCCATGGGTGGGGGCCTAGCATAGTACGAAAAATATCGCAGGTTGCTCCTGTTCCTGTTTGTGCTGGTTGTGCTGGTGTTTGCAATGGGGTGCCCTGGTCGAATTTGTGATGTGTATGGTAGTTTTGCAAAGCCGGTCATTATATGTCACATGGTGGAGCAGGGGTTGTGTAGACCCCAGAAAAAGTGTTAGATTATCAAAAAGTGTGGGTTATCAAAATTAACCCACTGTGATGCGTGTGGGTTTTCAGAGCAACCGTGTAACAACTACACTTTTAGCGTGGGGATGGGTTAGCATGACGTCACCACCATGCATTCAAAAAGCAGAAAGTTAAAAAGCACTTTAGTTATTAAAAACACATACAGAGTAGCCATTAAGTGCTGGTGAAACAACGAAATCACGACGTTTCGGTTCCAAGATCGGAACCGTTTTCACGCGAAGGGTTTAAAACATGTCCAACAACTTAAAAATAAAAATAAAAATTAATAAAACAACAGCAGAGTTCATTCCAGCAGAGTTAAGTTTTCTTTGCATGACCCTGCTCTGCTGTTATTTTATTAATTTTTATTTTTATTTTTAAGTTGTTGGACATGTTTTAAACCCTTCACCTGAAAACGGTTCCGACCTTGGAACCGAAACGTCGTGATTTCGTTGTTTCACCAGCACTTAATGGCTACTCTGTTATGTGTTTTTAACCACCATGCATTAACATGTTTTAATAATTCCTCTTAAAAATAAATAAATGTTTAGCTTTAAGGGCACGTTTACGCATACACTCGCTTTTGCATTCTCGCAGCTAGAAGCTAGAAATCACCTCAAATTCCAACATGGCGGCGGTTTTATGTCTGCCGCCTCGCAACGAAAGCAGCAAATAACGTGAGTTCAGATTAGCGTTTGGGAAAATTGTTTTGTCATGAGGAATTCTTTATATTATTGGCACGGATTATAAGACTGCAAGTATTTACTCCAACGATGTCGGATTTAGCTAATCCATCTAGCGTTGTTACCATGGCAATGTCACCTTTGCCATCGCGATTGAGTTCTAGCTGCGAGAATGTAAAGGCGAGTCGCTGCATAAACGCGCCCTAACACGGGAGAGTGACGTGAAATCATTGTATTATGATTTCACGTCATATGATTTCACGTCACTCTCCCGTGTTAAAGCTAAAATATCTGTTGCCAATTTAGCTTGCCGTCCTATATTGCAAATAACGTCTTATAGGCCTATTTTTCAGTACGTTATGATTCACCCTGTATATCGTTAATAGGCTTCGTATGTTGACGCCAAGTCTACATAATTAATAAAAAAAATGTGAAAAAAATGCATTATGCTTGAGTTGAAAGTATTCTCAAATATGTAATTAATTGGTTGATGTTGTCACTTAATAGTGGGTGTGGATTGTTTACAATATTGCCCTGATGATGGCTTATTAGGTGAAGCGCTTAGTTATATTAAATTTGAAGGTGTCTTCAAGGCTAAAACTTCCCTTTTATTGTAATTAAAGTTTATGGACAGGCAACCAAAACTCGTACTGAAAAGATCCAGAAGACTAAAAAAAAAACGAACATTGTGCGCCGAGTGAGGGAAGCTAGCCAGGTCGAATACTCTACTCTGAATTTGGCTTTTGTGTGTACGTTTGTCTGTATGCTTGATTGGGACACGAAACCATTCCTCCCTGGGGGAAGCGATTTTTCGATGACCCCCCCCCCCTTCGTGACACTGATAATATCTTGACTCCCCCCACTCAACGTCCAAAAGTAATTGATCCCCCCCCCAAAAAAAAAGTGCTTTCGTATGCCTATTGAGAATGTCTGCAGATGATTTCCTGAGCTTAGTGGTGTAGCCAAATAAGTACGTAGTACTCCGTACAACCAACAAGTTACCACTACTTGTAAGGAAAACGTGCCTCGTTTTTAACGAAAAGACACGTTGCATTAAAAATGTTCCATAAAACTGCACCAAGTTTCATACAATGCCTGATGAACACACTGTTTGCGTGTATGCCCACATCTGTCACATAGTCATCACCGCAAAGACACAAGGAGACAAGAAACCAGACGGCAAGGCTTTTCGACAGAGTTTATTGAAATAAAAAAAATCTGTACTTGTAGTATTGGTGTTCTAGCTTCAAAACCTTGCCCGCTGACATTAGGGGAAGGGGGGGGGGGGGACTGTGGTATTTTTAGAAATTTTGTCTGCTGAAGGTGCCGGAGGTCCAAAATGGCGTTCTCTTCCAGTTTTGGTCAGTGTTTCTTTTTGTGACTCCCCTCTTTGACTGGACCTGAAAAAATTTATGATTTCCCTCGAGAGGGTCCCAACTGATCACTCCCCCCCTCCCCCCCTCCCCCCGATTTCCTCCGGGCCACCCACCCTGGGCGATAAATAATGGCCGGTCCCTTAGCTGATTTTTAGCAGCGGCGGTGAGGAAATCTGATCCATGAGTCTAATCATGGCCCCAAGCACTACCTTAACAACATAAAGCCATTTGTCATAATACAACATAGAAAAAAGTTCTTTTACAAATGGTAGCAAATGGTAAAAAAAAAAAACAAAAAAAAAACATGTTATTCCAGTTTTACACGTTTTGCAACAACACGGTTATCTCTTTTATCATTCATGCGCCATATCTCGCACGTGGTGGCAGAACTATCCCGAGGCGCTCGTAAAGATCCGGTGTTGAATTCCTTTGATCGGTGGCTTTAACAGTTGCTCGGTGAAAACGGGTGTTTAACGCGAAGTTCACTTTTTTTTTTTTTTTTTTACAATAGTGTTTCAGAATATTAACATAGATCATCACAACGCCCTTTACTAATTTCTTTAGTCGTTAAAAACGTGCGTAGTTATAACACGCAGGTCAATGTTCAAAAAATAAGGACCGGCCTCTGTTCGTCGGCTAACTCTGCTTTCGCCTGATCAAATTCTATTGCGAAAGTATGCCTACTATAGAAAAAAAAGTTAAAATATTAAAAATAAAAAAATTATGTTCAAGGGGGGGGGGGGGGGGGGTGCGTCCCAGTGTCAGATTGGCCCACCGGGGAAAGAGGGATCCCTGGGAGCCACTGACTACAGGGACAGGGAGGGGGGGGTTTCCTACGCTGAGTGGACTCCTGTTGTGGAAAAAGCACACAAATGCACAAAACAACACAGTTCATACAGAATGCACAATGCACACAAGACTGTTTGTGGGGGTTGGGGGAGAGGGGGCTAAAAGCGGGGAAAAAAAACTTTTGAAATTTTGAGAAAAGGGTCCCGACCTCTCACCCAATCTCTGAGCATGATGAAATTGACAGCACCGGATTCAGCTTAAAGTGGCACTATCGCCGATTGAAAACCGTACGAAAATACCGGGGCGCCATCTAGCGTCAGCGATATTGTTAACCTTTACAGCCTGCTTCCACCAGTGCGCGAGGACGTATCAAATTTCCACTCGAATAATAATTAAGGAGGCTCGTGGCTTGGTTTCCGTAAAAGAAACGGCGTTGTGCGTTCTTTCGCTTCGATGCAAGCAAGAGCTAGATAGTATACTACTACAGTGTCCGCCGCCTATCTTGAGTTCTCCGCAGAACGAACACAGATAATCGATTATACGTTTTCAGTAGCAGAGTGCCTTGTTGATATCCAAGATGGTTACAAAAACAATGGCGGCCATCGATTAAAGCCACCCCATCCAGGAAGACGTAGCCGCTCACAAAACAGGTAGCGCTATGTAGATGCTGCCAGATTCTGCAGACTTTCCATCGATGATAGTGCCACTTTAAACTGAAAAATCGTCTCAGTAACATTTGACAGCGTTTGCACAGCTGGAGTTGCTCTGTAAGAGCAGACTGGAATGTTTATGTTTATGTACTGGGGCAACTCAAAGTTGATGGCAACGTGCCTGAAATGAATGACTGAATAAAAAAAAAAAATAGGTGCCGTCCATATGGCCTATTTTGAAACGCCTCTATCCCTCTCCCACCCTTTTGTCACAAATGCTGCACAATTTAAAACATCCCCCACCCATTACATCACACGTCTGCGATATAACCCCCCCCCCCGCCCCCGCCCCCTATATTAATACTGGAAATTACTTTATAATTGCTTATACTTAAATTTATTGTGTTTTGTTCACGGGGCTCAACTGTTGGAGTTTTTGCGTGAGTATAAATGTAAATATACCACGGCTGTGACGTCACGCTAACTCAACGCCATGCTAAATTTCCGTAGGTTAAATCCCGTTAACCGTGAGCGGAAGTGTGCCTCATCGCAAAAAGTGTTGGTTATCAAGTTACCCCACACTTTTGCCGATAACCCATACTTTTGCCAATAACTTAACCAATTCCGGATCACGCGACGGGAACGCACACACCACAACCAAATTTATACAGCGTCGAAAACCGTAACGCAATGAAAACGTACAAAAGGAATTACTTAACTTGCCGGGATATCCCAAATGAAATCCTTTACCTACTAACGCTCACATGTCTGGCTTGCCCATTCCAAGTTTTTTCCCTCCGTCTACCTCCCCCCCCCCCCCCCCCCTCCACAACCTAAAATGGAATGACGTTCATTTATACTGATACACTTATTAGGCTATTACCACTGATTTGCAACAGCTCTCAAACTAAAAACGCACAAAATTAATTACTTACCTTGCCAGAATGTCGGCACAATGTCCTTCTATCCCTGCTTCCTCACATATCGAAGTTTATTCTCTCCGAACAGAGCGGGCGAGCTAGCTTACCAGCCAAACCTTGCGAAACGACGCGTCGTCTAACTCCCACCCACCCCCCACATTCAACAAACTTGAGGGTAGCCTACAGTCTGCCGACCTACCAAAGAAATCGTCCGTCTAACACCCACCTCCCCCTCCACAATCTAAAATGGAATTACCTTCATTCATAAGGTGTTACCGTATTTCTTGAAGCAATTTTCACAAACACAAAACAAACAAATAAAATAAGAATTAGCTTGACGTCCCAACCGTGACATAAGTAATAGTTATTGGATAAAATCGAGCGGTTATCGATTTTTAACCAACGGGTGCGATTATTGACCGGCTCTCGTAAGCAAATGGTCTCGGGCTCCACCCTCGACCTATTTGCATACTCGAGCCGGCCAATAATCGCACCCGTTGGTTAAAAATCGATAACCGCTCGATTTTAT
>JAHWFP010115884.1:50642-68001 GCA_023313725.1 Lithobius niger | reverse complement strand
TATATGTTGTTGTGGGATTTGTGCCAGTCAGTGGGCATCTTGGATCAGTACCTTCTCTGCTCTCACAAAGTAATTCCGAAGTTAGTTATGTACATTTATTTTTAGAATTATTCTTTTCAATTTTCGATAGATTTCGATGGTCGGGTGTATACAGCCGCTATCTTTGCTTCAAGTGCCGAGACAAAGACACATGCGGCGCTCAGCGTTTTGATTGGTTGATGGATAAGTCCACCCGTCTGTCAACCGGAGAAATATGAAATTTTTCGAAACGAGTCGGAGACGCAACGGAGGCTCTGCGTTTTACCCGCAAACTGCATTTGAGGCAACGGACGACGGACATGACGGATAAAACGGTGCAGTGTGGCATGGCCTTTAGCTTATAGTACTAGTCAGTGAAAAATGGACGCATCTTTCGTGGGGGGGGGGGGAGATTAGGATAAAGATCAATTAATCGTACGGGGATTTCAACTAAGCAAACATCTATACATTATCTTACTAACCTTACTCGACATAACATTTTCAAAGCAACACTCATAGTGTATATCTTTATAATAATATCGGAGGCCGGCTAAAAGGAAAGCCTAAATGAAAGCCTAAAGGAAAACCACTTCTCCCCTCCTCGCGCCCGCATTGAAAATGCACTCTCCCACTCTACCTGCAGCCAAAAAGGAGCCAGGCATGAGTGGTCGATCAATCTGACAAGTCTTCGGGAAGAGTGCCGGGAAAATGTCCCGGGAAATGTGTCCCGGGAAATGTGACCGGCCCCGTGCAAAGCACGGGCTTCCTCTAGTATAGAAAATAATTCCCATAAATTTTCCCGTCAGGTCGAAAATTTTCTATTTGACGGGCCGTGCGGTACATTCCATCTGTTGGGTTTTCGATCTAACGGGCCTGAATCGAAAATGTCGGCATTTTCCTCAAAATATTCAAGTACAACACCATGTATTGATGCTTCGTGTGATGGTTTTTCAGAGGTGTGGAACAACACTTTTTATTTTAAGGCTGTTAGTTTTAGCAGTTATTTTCTTCCTACTTTATTTTGAACCGGTGTAAATAACCACTGTCTTGAGGCAGTCATCATCTTGCTCCGTATGTCAATTACGGGGATCACCTAGCGTTTTGTTTTGATTTTTTTGCGTTATGCGGAAACGTTTCAGCTTAGAATCTTCGAGATGGTGTGGCGATTGTTTTCCTTTCTTCCTCTATACTTGCACACAGAAAACATTCTGATTTATCACTGTGAATTAAATTCGAAAGCAAACTTTTGCAGGCAGGCATATGCGTTTGACAAGAGGAAAACAAATCACTTCACAATTTGCAACCTATGATAATCAAGAACTCTTTTAAATCTGGAGTAAACTTTGAGAATGAGCACACAGCTGAAGTAAAGAGTGACAAATTACCTTTAATCAAAAACTCCAAAAGGAAGTTGAAATCCAGTCGACATTTACGAAAGCAAGCCATAATGTGCTGATGTCACGTCAGACGAGTGAAATTTCGTGAGAGTGGACTATTATAATTTCTAACTGCTTCAATTATAATGATTCTTTTCATTTATCCCCCCCCCCTTCCCTTCCCCCTTTTTTTCTCCTTCCCGTGTTCCTGTGCGGTTCTGCTTTATTGACTATAGTTTATTTGTTAGACCCTCGAAAAAGTAGAGATCACAGAAACAAGATTACGGTCGGGTGCAACCATTTGCATTGATTTAATAATAATGATGCAACTGATGTAATCGTGCTTTTGTGGGGAGTTGATCGTTCACTAGAGGTATTTCCAATTATATTCCTTGGAATGGAATGCAGGCGTGCCTATGTAGTTATCCCGACAACCAGGAAGAAGTCCTCGTCAGAAAGACGTCCTCAACGACATGGCATTCATGTACAGGCGAATAAACACTTGATTAGGATGAGCTGGAATTATGAACATACCTCGAAATTATTGCAAACAAGGATGGTGTGTCAGTAAAAACGTGAGAAACTGAGACTGAAGGCCTACGGGGTAAAGTAAATGAATAAACAAGTGCCCTTAACAGCAGTTCGGTGCTGCAGCAAAGACTGCTACGACGGGCGTTTGCATGTTATCTTGTAACTTATAAACATTGCCGTTTCTTGTAATCAGGCATAAACGCGTCGAAATATTCCTGTTACCTTCACATTTGCGATTGTGCTTTATCCTAGTATTTACTCACTCGTTTCAAGCTCCGCATAAAACCTATTTCTTAGGTAGGATTATCATGCTATTTACGTTATTCACAATCCACCACCAATAGAAGGAACCTGTAAACCAGGACAAAGCCTGAGAGACCTGACATCTTTTAGTGACCTCATTTGTATGTTTTTTGCCCAGTGGTCGCTAAAATTCGGTAAGATTTCACATCAATCGTATAGTCAATTTAACAGGGTTCCCACCAACCTGGAAAAACTGGAACACTCAGGGAATTTAAACTATGTTTGAAACTCGGGGAGAACTCAGGGAATTCTCTGATTTATTTACAAAAAACCTGGAAAATTCAGGGAAAAAATTAAGATTTTGAGTACTGTGTTTCCCATCTAAAAGCTTCAGCCTTTTTAACACAAAACTGGTAAAATGTGTAAAAAAAAAAATCCTTCCTAAAGTTATGGTGAATAGCCTGGAAAATGACTTTATCTACTCTGGAAAACCTGGAAAACTCAGGGAAATTGATTTCAGTATTTTGGTGGGAACCCTGTCTAAGTAAATTTACCTTGATAAAGAAAGGTGCCCCCTGGCAAGCAAGCACCAACAAAGGGTAATCGGAAAAAATATCCCAGGAAAAAATATCTCTCGGAAAAAATATCCCGGAAAAAATCCCCAGGAAAAAAAAAACACTGTTCACTTTTAGTACCCACCAAACACATGGAATGTGCACGATGTGACGCACTCTAAATCTAAACACACGCTAGTGTTTTTCCATCAAATATTGTACGTGGGCCAACGCATGGACGGATCATGGACATAAATATGTAATTTTAATGCTCCTTTTTTTTACGAAAAAAATTACACGAACAATGAACGTCACATGATAAACCAGGCCGTACCAAGGACAATAAAAAGCAAGCGATAAAAGCCAACAAATTATTAACTGAACAAAAAAGCCCTCGCCATTAAAAAAAAAAGAACTTGTTTCCTTATGGAACTCACAGCTGTGAAAGCACACAAATAAAAACGGATTAGAGTTCACTTGAACGAAACGAACTATAATTTTTAATACGGGACGGAAAGCCAATGGGCTCGAGATAGGTTTAATAAATACAGATGCAAACCTATTTACGTTGCCTTTTGGACTTATGTGTTAGCCTGTCTCAGCGTGGAATCGAACCCGGGACCTTTGAAATCAAAGTTCAAGGTCCTACCACTGAGCCATACTGATACGCTTTCTTGTGTGTTCGGTTTCACTGGTGTGTGGCGCGCAATCAAGCGTCCCTCCAGTGGCGATTGGAAAAGTGTATGTTTCATGTATAGGTGTGCGTGTTAACTGTTTTTTCCTTTTAAAAATGGCCGTGTCAGTCTGGCTCAGCGGTAGGACCTTGGTTCTTTGATTTCAAAGGGCCCGGGTTGATTCCCCGCTGAGGCAGTTTGACATATAAGTCCAAAAGGCAACGTAAATAGGTTTGCATCCGTATTTACTAAACTATAATTTTGAACTCCAATTCAAGGGATCAAACCAAAACAAAACCCTAAATAGTAAAGCCCCTGCTAATACACAGATTAAACACATCCACACAAACTCTTACTTACCGACATGTTCCAATTGAACACAAACTGCGTTCACTTTCTGATATTACTAAGAAATAAAAACAATCCTTGTTCCCTGGAATTGGAGTTTAAATTATAGTTCGTTTCGTCTAAGTGTACTCTAATCCGTTTTTATTTGTATTCTACTGGCTAAACGACGTCGCTAAAAAATGTATAAAACCAATCGTCTTAGTATGCATAGCACAGCTGTAACAGGCAATTCAGGGTTCGTGCGAATCCTTTAAAACTTAGAAATGTGCTGGAAATTCCATGCCTGGAAAAGTGCTTGAAGATCTTAAAAATTATGTACGTATCATCAGTGCGGTGATGAACAGAAAGCAGAAAACTCGACTGAAGAACACTGCAAAGTTTAACACTGCAGTCATTAAGCTAAAAATGAATTTTTTTTCCTTGGGGATTTTTTTTCCGGGGATATTTTTTCCGAGGGATATTTTTCTGTGGATATATATTCCGGGATTTTTTTCCTGGGATATTTTTTCCGAGATTCCCCACAAATTCATAAACATGATACACGAATTTTAATTTTCGACCCATATTATTGTGACGCTTGTTACAAAATTACGAAAATAAGTTAAAAACCCGGGAGCAGCATCAAGCTGCCAACAACAAAGCCATAGCCATCTTGTTGTCATGAAACAAGGTGGCTGCGGCTTTGTTGTTGCCAGCTTGTGCTGATCTCTGATTTGTAGCTTATTTTCATGTTTACATGAAAGTAAGATGTGACCGAGACCCTCAATTGGGTCGAAAATTATACTTCGTATGTCACTTTTATAACTTTTTACCGATTCAACCGACTTACAAATTGATGTTGGAACTGCTAAATTTACCTCACATATTTTTAAGATTCCACAGATTTACAGGAGAGGACGGCAGCCCATGGGAAGGCTTACTTTGATGGACTAGAATTCATACGGTTACACTGCAAAAGATAATATTAAATATGTTCCGAATTCACATAGAACCAGTCGTTACCTATAATTTTTGTTTTATACTCTTTTTGTTTTTAGTTGCACACTAAGGGCACGTTTACGCTACGACTCGCTTTTGCATTCTGGCAGCTGGAAACTAGAAATCACCTCAAATTCCAACATGGCGCGGTTTTATGTCTGCGCCTCACAACGAAAACAGCAAATAACGTGAGTTCAGAAGCGTTTGGGAAAATTGTTTCGTCGTGAGGAATTCTTTATATTATTAGCATGGATTGTTAGACTGCAAGTATTTACTTAAACGATGTGGGATTTAGCTAATCCATTTAGCGTTGTTACCATGGCAATGTCACCTTTGCCATCGCGTTGAGTTCTAGCTGCGAGAATGCAAAGGTGAGTCGCTGCGTAAACGCGCCCTAACTGTCAGTAGCGTGCACAGAGCACCGATATTGCTGGGGTAACTTTTGTAAAAGGGCACGCTGAGGTTTTTTTTCTGGGGGACTTTTTTTTTCTTTGTTTGTCAGTTTTTTTAAGCTTGTCTCTCTATTTAATCCTTTTCTGCCCCTTTCCTGGCCTTCTTTTTGCCCTTTTTTGGCCTCTAGGCCCTTTCTCTGGCTGCAGAACCAGCGTTTAACGGTTCAGAAAATCAAAATAGATCATATTTTTTTTACAAAAACGGCGAAAAAGGCATTTTTTTACGAAAAGGACAGGGACAGTGCCTCCCTGCACCCCCTCCCCCCTCCCGTGCACGCCATTTCTGACTGTGTTACATTTGCAACGCAAAGTCATTTGCGACGGTCATTACGCAGGTGGGCCGTTACGCAGAATCAACCGACATCCTTTTAAGTTGTTGTAATCTCAACTGAAGATGGATGCTCGCTCGTTGACCATATCTTTTGGCTTTGCATTTGTGTGTTGATGAGATCGTGCTGGGCGAAGACATATGGACGGGTGCCCAGATTCACCTCGTAAGCTAATCACTAATTAGAGACTAATTGAAAGACCCTTGAGCAATCAAGGGTCATTGGCCCCCTGAGGTGTAACGGCGGGCTGCCCTGCACTGCGCTATACATATAATATATCCTGGTCTTAACATCCCTGGAGTGCACCTGCGTTGGAAGGCCTTTGGAACCAACAAGTCAGACCATTTACTCCTAGCCTGTTAAGGAAGGTGGTGAAGGTGCCAAAAAAATGAAGGAATTGATAGCGAAAGCGAAACTGGTGAAAAAAAAGTGGAAATGGTGGAAAAAGATGAGACGAATGAAGTTTGGCATAATGGTTGAATTTGTGTATCAAAGGTCAGGTTCGGGCGTAATAACCAATGTATTGCTGTGACCTTCCCTTTATATTTTTCCTTCGGCAATCGTCTTCCATTAATTGAAAAACATAACGCGCTTAATTTTAGGTAACGTTTTGTGGGACAAGTCGTTTTGCTGTTCCATATTAATTTCTTATTAATTTTCCTGCATATTGAATATCTTTTCAACCAGTTGTCATTAAATTTTACCTTTGTTTATTCAACCCTTTAATGACGTAGGATTGGATAGTTACCAGGATACAAAAACACACACGAATTTACTTATGTCTAAAATTTCGCAATCTAACATGGTTTCGGGGGAGTGGAGGGGGGAGGGGGTGTAGGACCCGTCTCAGCTTTCTTTTGACAGCTACTCATTTACTAATAAAAGGCTTAACTGTTACGAGTTTCCAAAGTCTTTGACGTTACTTCCTCACTTCCTCATTCCTATTCAATAAGACACTGTCGAAAATTGAGGTTAAAACAAAAAGGCCTCCCGTCAAAATGCCCACAACACGATCAGGCCTTCCAGTTACACGTTTTTAGCGTTGTTGTGGTCATAATTTTCTTCTCCTTTCTTTCGGTGGAGTCTAATTACCATGCTTTTCGGAATGACCGCTTCTTCACCCACGATTGAAACGAAGAACAACGTTTGATGGGTTTAATAAAGATTTCAAAGTGTTTCCTTCGCGCCGTGAGAAACCAGTTTTCTAATGACTTATTTGGCGCGTTTCTGTTAGACTTCTGCTGTTGTATGTTGTGGACAGGTGTTCGCTCGGTGTAGAGATGATTCTGGATTTTAAAGGTTGCCTAAGAAAATTGTTTGAAAGGGGAAGGCGGTACAGATTTGGACGTTGGTTCCTTTTGGGTTAGGGAGGGGAGTCTCAGGGTAAGTTGTGTAAATGTTATATTTAATTGGTTGAGTCATAAATGTGCGAGTCACAAATAAAACAGTAATCAAATTAACCCCGGGACGTACTCAAGAGGGATAGTAAACATAAGGAAACCTCCTGGCAGGTCATTTCCCACAGGGACATGTCAAAAATGATATTTAATTTTCAACCAGTATATTGCTGGTCTTGGCCACCTAAAAAACGAAATACAGTGTAATGGGGACAACATGAAGGTAAGAAGGAGAAATTTCTGCAAGGATACTTACAATAAAAGCTAATTACAAGATAAAAAAAACATGAAAAACACACAAAAAAATGAATCAGCCTTGCGCTGCTGCCAATACTAGATCCCGTAATCTTGAAAGTGAAGTCATGTGACCAAAATGTCAGGTTTAATTTGCAGGAAGATCTTTTATTTACATTTTGGTCACATGACTTCACTTTCAAGATGGCGGATCTAGTAATGCCAGCAGCATCAGGCTGATCTCGTTTTATGTGTGTTTTTTGTTTGTTTGTTTTTTATCTTGTAATTGGCTTTTATTGTAAGTATCCTTACAGGATTTTTTCCTTTCTCACGTTGTTGTTGTCCCCATTGAGTCCCGACAAAAAAATCCCTTGAAAAAAAATCCCGATAAAAAAATCCCGGTAACCCGCAGAAAAACAATCACCCGGAAAATAAATCCCCGGAATAAAAATTCCTGGGAAAAAATACCTGGAAAAAAGACCCCATGGAAAAACAATCCCGTGGAAAAATAAATCCCCAGAAAAAAAAATCACGAGGGTTTAATAAGATAATGCTATACACGATCTGAGAACTGAGAATTAAAATGTAATAAAAAAAAAATCAAACCATCAACGAATGCGTGTAATTGTAAATAGTAGCGTAAGTTTTATGAGAACGCTCAAGTACGTGTATACTGCGCTTGATTTAAAATTTAAAAGTAACTCATGTCTGAAGGTTAAAAAGAGGAACATCAAAAACAAGCTATCTACAAATATGATAACTTCCGTGATTTGCTGTGAATTGTGTCTGCCTTGCTCGCGCTACCACGCTCGCTACCGCTATGTATTTAACACCAGGAAGAATTAAATTCCACACACGTCTGAAGCACGTGGGCATAGCCATGGTATGACACTCGCTTTGTATTCCACCCTTTGCACAAGGCCGTCTGGGAGCCACAAATTTCAGCTTCTGTGGATCCAAAAACCAGTTGATTTAATATGGCCAAAATCTTATTTTATCAAAGCAGTACTAAGAATCTTTTGCTTCCTGGCATCCGTTTAAACGAGCATCAAGTTGGGTGGAACACCTTGCAATTTCTACTCCAGTCGGCCTTGGCTCGTGAAACAAAATGCCATCCTCGCTTTAAGTTCGTTTAAACGCTCTAGTTCTTGCAAAGCGGAACATGCTTGACCTATTCGCAGCACAAGGGTTACTTTTCACACGTATGTATTAAAAGGTTGGCACTAATGACGTAGCTGTCGACGCGCATTAACCTCAATCCCCCACCTCCCCCCTCCTCCCCCGAATTGAAGGTGGTCCGGTAGAGAGATGCTGGTTGTTATATTTTACTAAAAGCAGGGTTCGTACACGGCCTTGAATCTCTTGAAAAGCCGTAAATTTGAAAATTGGAATTATGGTATTGTTGTATGAGCCTTAAAACAGCTTTGAATTTTCTGAGTGTACTTTGCTTGGAGTGAAGTTGCCACAACAGTAATATTAACTTAGGTATGAAATTAAATCATAACTTGTCAGCTGAAGCTATTTCTTCAAGGAACAGTGTTTTCACTGGTATTGGACTGGAGATATAAAACTGAGTGAGTGGTTCAGTGCAGTGCAAGCAACTTTTGCCAAAAAGGCCAGCTGAGCAAGTGCTGTTCTACTTTATCAACGGAGGTAATGAATAGAAGGTTGACACACTGGACTAACGTAAGTTAAGGATGAGACTGAGTCACGAATTAACCTTTCTGCCATTTTGGTCCAGGTTTAATTTGGTATGGGTTTGTTCGCCCGGCAATTGGCACGGCTTCCAAGGTTTGGTGATGAATTCTGACTGAGTAATCCATAAATAAGTAAGCTAATTGGGCCGGTGAGTTAAAGGAGGGGAAAGGTTCTATTGTACGCGCAGCATATCTTGAGTCTTGCATATATTTTATGAGCGGCTACATCTTCCTGGAGGGAGCGGCTTTCATCGAGGGCCGCCATTGTTTTTGTAACCATCTAGGATATCAACAAGGTACTCTGCTATCGAAACATACAATCGATTATCTGTATTCGTTCTGGGGCGAACTCAAGATAGGCCGCGGACACTATAAACAAGTAGGCCGAAAAAGGGCCCCCACAACGGGGGGGGGGGGGGGTCAGGTGGACACGCTGTACCCGGACCCGGCCGCTCAAAAGGCCCGCACGGTATAAAATATTTTTTGTACTCCCAACAAACAACAACTCCAATCCAACGGCACCGAGCACTGAAGGGCAAGCATGTCAGGTTGTTAGGCAGGGAAGCCTTCAAACGTAAGCAGCCCAAATTAATGAATGACCTAAGCGTTAAGCACAATTGTGGCAACCAACATTATAACATAGTGTAATTTTTTTAAGATTTCTGTCGGGGAGGGGGCCCGCTGTTGTAGTTATTCCCAGGCCCCTAACTTTGATGTGGGGGCCCTGGGCCGAAAATGGTTTACATCAGGAATGGTTGGGATTGATGGTTGGAATGCCAGAAAAGGCTTCACTTAGTTACTACCTCTAAGTTGGTCGTTAAGGGCAGGTAACAATTGGCATTCGCATATGAGATACATCAAGTGTATCATTGTTGCGGTCGAGGAGCAACGATGTTACAAGAATGGGAACGTTAAATACATCGAGTTTCAAAAATCAGTTGTAGCACAGACATTATTAAAAGCCAAGGATTAGAATATATGGTTCTTGCAGCGAAAGGGAGGACGGAGTAGTCGCAGCCAAGTGTCGCCAGGAGACGGCGCTGCAGGCAGAATGAGTACCGGAACCGCATCGACGCACCGGGACCAATGACCAAAGGACAGGAGTCTCTCTTGCCAGCTCCAACAGACGTGCCGGTGCGAAGCCCCGGAACCAATCATGCTGCATGCGACGAACCCTGTCGATACACACTAGCTGTTAGTTGCTGTATTCCTCTTTCTTCCTTGTCCATTGGTGGGAGGGGGGGGGGGGTGAATTTATCGTCATTGTTTACGACGGTTTAGCTTCCTACTGCAAACTAAGAACACATTGTGCTAACAATGGCAGCTGAAATACTGGCATTAAAAGGTAATTTTGATATCGTCTATTGTCCAAAGAGCCTTAACAATCGTTTAGCCTGTAATGTACGAACCTTGTAAAGGCACTTCCCTATATCTTTCTCCTGTGTATCGAAAATGAGGGTTTGCGTATCCCGAAACTGTTATCGCCGTGCGTGCGCTCACACAAACTCTTACGTCAATTTTTCGTGGATTTAGATGAGTTTGAAAGACAGGCGAGGTCAAGGAGCAACGATGTTCGACTATTAACCCCGTTTTGTACTAGCTGTGGTTTTTTTTCTTCCGTTCTGCTAATGAGTTGGGTTTTACCATAGCCTTCACGGAAACAGCGTTGATTTATCTGTGCGCTAAAAAAAGAGGCGCTTTGCGCTAGCCTTTAGTGGTGCTTTTGTGCTTAATTAGCTTTCCGTAGCCCGCGTAATATGCATGTTTGTTACGCTAATCAAGGCCATAAATTTGAAACACAGAAGCGGCCGATTAAAAGAAAGAAGAATTCTACGTACTTTGAAAAAAAAAAGGAAAATAAAGTTTTTGGCTTGATTTTTCACGTTTCGTGTGGGAGTAGTTTGTTTTCTTCTTACAGGGAAAAACAGACGGAAAAGCTAAATTTAAATAAATAAATAAATAAAGCCAAAAACGCTCCAAGTTGCATAAATGTTTGTTAAAATGTGCGTGTGCTTGGAAATGTACAAAGCAACGACCGAATCGCTACTTTTTGCTTAAGTTCCTTTTCACAAAACGAGATTACAACTTAATATTTTTCAGTGACAGACATAGTTTTTCTAAAAATGGTCCCTTTGTCCTTCGAGTTGTTTTCTTTAACTTCTTCAGGCTGTTTTGCAATTTTTTTTGTGTGTTCATATTCTTCCATGTTGAATATTCATTTTCATCCATGTACGTATATTTTTTTATTATTATTCGAGAAGTAGAAAAAAAGCAGCGATAGCATATAAAAAATTTTTAAAAATTAGGAAAAAGAAAAGAAAAAACTACGTGTTCCTATAGTAAATACTAAAGCTAAGTACTAAAAATAAGTAAAATTCGGTGTGATCAAGATTCGAACCAACCAACTCCAAATTACAACTCGGACGGCCCGGTCATGTGCTCATTGAAGAAAAAAGGGAAATAGTTGAATTATCGTGCTTTTCAATTCCTAATGTTACCTCGGGACGGAGAAGGACAGTTTTTGCTAGGAAATATCTTGGATATTTTACATCCACAATTGACATGGGCACGAGTGCATTTCCGGAGCCTTTCTCGCCCTGAATGCACAGTTAAGGATAGGCCCACGCCTGGATTGCGCACGGGGCCTTTGGGCCTGAGACAGTCGTACTACCCACTCAGCCAACCTGACCCCAAACGAGAGCAAAGGGTAAAGTTATAAATAAATAAATAAATAAATATAAATTTATTTGCACACAAAAGCCAAAAGGTTGCATAGAAGGGCATGCCACTTATTCCAGAGAAAGACTTGAAAAGATTCACAAAATGGTGCTTCGTCGTATTTAAATTCAGATAAAAATTATAAAAGTTCCATTTTAACTTAAATTTCTAAGAACACAATTTTTTAGACACACGTTTTTAAACGACTTTTATAAGAGGGAAGAGTCGGTTCTTCAACTATCGTAGTTGCCAATTTAGTCCAACCATTCACAACTCTACTGCTAAAAAAATATTTCCTGGTATTTGTCTTCAAACCAGTTGTCACTGTTTCGAGGAGTGCCCCCTCTTCCGATCACCGAAACGGAACTCTAAAATATTATTTGAATCCACACCCAAGTGACCACGTAGTAAATAACAAGCCTTCCAATCTTACAGCATTTAGTCGATCAATGTACGGTAAATTTGATAAACCTTTTAATGTTTAGTAAAGTTTCCAATGAAAATTACAAATAAAAGCAAGTATTATAGTTTGTTCCACGTTATGTCTGCAGGAAACTGACTGTGTGACGCCACTCTTTCTTGCACTACGAGTGCAAAACATGTGGATATCACACTTGTAGACTCTACACAGTTACTGTTAGAGTTTACGAGTGGGATATTTACGTATGTTTTGCACTCGTAGTGGAAGGAAACGTGGCGTCATACAGTCAGTTTTCTGCAAACATAATGTGGAACAAAGTATAGTTTTCTGCCTCATGCTTTAGTAATGATCAGTCCCTGTTGCAAAGCTTGCTGGTTTACCAATGTTTACCAATGTTTCCGTATGCCAATCTTTTGAGTCTGTTTACTCTATAGGTGGGCATATCTAGGCCTTGTTTTTTATTTTGTTTAAATTTCCGGTTCCTGCTTCTCGAACCGGAAGAACTTTCCATTATCCATAATACTTTGTTATTTCGCGGTTGTCAGGGGTATCCAAATCGTATAAAAGAATCGTACAAGCAATGCAAAATCAGTTAGGTTAGGATCCCCTTTCGTTTAAGTCTTTAGTAAGCCTCTGTTTCTTCAGCCCTTTTCAGTTGGGGTTACTTTCAGTTGGGCCTTCAGTTCTTACCTAACTTAAATCTAATTTAAGCCTAACGTTCTTCAATTTAATACTTGTCCCATATTTTGTCTAATTCCTTGCTCTTCCCAACTGTAGCTATTTCGACAATCCCTAATCCTTGATAACACGATCTTTGAAGAGATGTTATCTACCGAAAGGTCATTCAAACTAAATACGGCGGGGATACTACCAACGTGCGGGTGCCCTTGCCCCTTACTGTTACACTCACGTGGAAAAAAAGTGATTTGCCGTTAAAAGGACATTCCTCCATTGCCATTTTTCTCAATCCTTCACATCAAGTACGGCCCGAAAATTTTATTTACTTATCGTTAGTCAATCCCTGGCTAAAAATCCGTTTTAATATGCGGCGTGTAGGAGATTTTCTGTTGAATAACTGGGAACTGTATTTACTGCATCCCGCACGTATATGATCCTTTGCGCACTTACAATAACCTTAACATTTAAATTGTGTGTGTGTATGTACTAATTTTTAATTGTTTGCTGATAATTAATAGATCACAAATCTAAAAAAACTAATGCGGTAAAAATTAAAATTATTTATGCCAAGAGACCACCGAAGAAAAATTGTAGGATAATTACCTAAAAAATTATGAAGTACGATTTTAAAATACGAAAATCATACCGGTTTGTGACGACACAATTAATACGTTCATGCTGGTTCGTTTATTAGGCGCAATGCCAACTGAGTCAGTAGCTGCGTTCTTCGATACGAGGAACGCAACTACTATCTCAGTTGACCTTAGCGATGTTAATATGCGCGGATGCGATCGGCGCGTCGCTGTTATAAGGCAGGTGGATAGTTATAAGGCAGGCGGGATGTTGCTTTAACTACTTCCAAGCACTAAGGTTCGACTACAGCGCTTGCGTCTTTAACTCAAAAGGTAGAAACATGTTTAAACATACGAAAACCCGGGAGAAATGCACGTGGTTCACGTGCAAGCTGTATTTAAAATTCAGGTTGTAAATGTTTGGGTTCACCAGCCCTTAATGTAAACGTAAACGTAAGCGCATCAGCTGTAAGCCTATTATTGACTTTTTCTGTAAGTTGATAAGGGTGATCAAACTGACTTCTGTGTTGCATCCATAGTACGTTAGAACCAAACCCTTTAACTTTTCAATTCATTCAATTACTTCACTTTTCAAAATATCTGTAAAATACTTGAATTGCGTACTCTAAGTCTGCGCCAAAATTATGAGTATAACTTGTTTGCCCTACAGTGAGCAGCATAATGTGTGCAGTTATGATTTTAGCATTACAAATCTTGGCTATTTTAAATTTAATTACAATTTTATATAATTTTGGTGCAGATTTGTGACGCCTGCCTTTATCGTATGTTGATAATGTCCGTTTCAGTTTTTTGAAATATTGTTTAGAATTGTATGAACCTAAAATTAAAAGAATTTGTTTTAACACAGAAGTCAGCTCAGTGACCGTCACTGAACACTATTAAAAATTTCTGTAAAATTACGGCGCAATGAACTGGTAATAATTCTTTTCCAGCATTTTCTACCTTTAAACTCCGGATGCATTGCAAAAGTTAATAATTATAGTTTGTTCAACGTTATGTTTGCAGGAAACTGACTATATGACGTCACGTTTCCTTGCACTACGAGTGCAAAATCATGTGGATATCACACTTGTAGACAGTTACAGTTAGAGTCTACGAGTGGGATATTTACTTGTTTTTGCACTCGTATACAGTGGAAGAAAACGTGGCGTCATAAGCCAGTTTCCTGTAAACATAACGTGGAACAAACTATATAGACGCGAATATATGTTTCAGTGTAATAAAACAGTATAAGCAGTAAAACGTACATAACGATCAAAATTGAAAGCAAGAATAGTGCCCATAAAAAGTAAAAAATATGCGACGTTTCAAAGCAATCCCTGCTTATCAAGCAAGGAACGGCTAATACGCCAAACTCAGCCCTTCAAAATCTAGAAAAAACGGAAAAAACTCATCATAGCACATGAATAGAAATAAATAAGTAGGAAAGAATCAGGTTCCCTACTGACAGTTTCTAAGGTTCTTTAGGTCCATAGTAATTGTTGTTTTTATTCATGTGTTTTCAGCTTTTCCGTTTTATGGATTCTAAAATGTCAAAGGCGCCTTTTCACCTTTTCAACTCCTAGACGCATCACCGTAAAATCTTCGAACGATGTAAAGAAAATAGTGGTAAATTAAAAGTGGAACAACACTATTCGTAGCAGCGTCGCAATTTTCTTAACTAAAACGAGATCACGTGACCCACATCAGCCTGTTGGAAGACGGAGAATCTGGAACGTGGATGCTGTGTTTAGAATATGGGGAACGCTATCGAAATGGTGAACAGGCGCCTTTAACTTATATAGACAGTTTATTTATCAACATTGTATCCCGAAATCCGAAGGATTTGTGTGGGTTGCATAATATTTACATACATTGTATTACAAGTGAATATGATTATACATAGGCTATACATTTATCCGTTAGTAAAAATAAAAAGCATTATATCAACATACGCATTATCTGAAGCACTATTTTTCCAATACCTATGTTATAATTTTAATAGTCAGTTTTTTATACATGCTTTTTTATTTTTTTTTATTTATTTATTATTTTGTTAATAACCAGTTTTTTACTTCTTTCTTAATTTGTTTAAATCCTGTGAGAGACATGAGATTATTAGGTAGCTGATTAAAGGTCCAAGGAATGTAATATCGCATATTCCTCATTCCATAACAATTTTTCACTAATGGTATTTCAAATCGCAGACTTGTACTTCTTAGATATGTTGTTTTTTTTACATCTTTTACCTTGTGTTCAGATTTAAAATAGTTATTTAAGATTATTATGTAATTCCTAAGATTTTGAACATTTAGTATTTCATGTTCTTGAAATAAGTCTTTGGTTTTTTTTTTATAATTCACTGGTTTAAACAGAGCTTTAACTAGTTTGTTTTGTGTTCTCTGGATTTTATCTAGGAGATATGATGATGTTAAACCATAGAATTCTATCCCATATCTAATATTACTTGTTACTAATGCGTCAAACAATATGTGTTTGTTTTTTCTGCTAAGAATTGGTCTTAATTTATAACAAATTGGTAATAATTGTCGTAATTTTTTTTTTTGACTTTGACTTCTTAGCCATATTCTATCTTGCTTGATAACGAAGCAGGGATTGCTTCGAAACGTCGCAAATCGTGTGTGTTTTTTTTTATGTTCACTGTGCTGACTTTCAATTTTGTTCGTGATCTCTCTTTGTGCTTATACTATTTTAATACACTGAAACATGTTCACATCTCTAATTATTAACGTTTGCAATGCAGCCGAAGTTTATGGTACAAAATGCAGGAAACAAATTACCAGTCATTCCAGTCATTTTATGGAAATATTTAACAGTGCTCTACAACGCGTATGTATATATAGTGTTTATCGCTTTGAATGAAACATGTTTAATTTGTGTATGCTATACTATAAGCGTTAAAAGGCCTTTTATGCTTGAATCAAGCCCTATTCACTCGCTCCGAAATCTAGCCACGGTAGTGTCCAGAGTATTCGCAATCAAAACGTGGTGCGCCATCTGGCCACAAACTGTTGTATCCAACTACTGCCGCACAAATACAAGATGGTGGCGACGTGTCGCTTCACGGCCACAGAGCAGTAAAACACGAAACAGTTCGTCTAAATTATCTTTTTTATCATTAGAATTGCATTTTTATTTTTGTTCACGCGTGTCCCGCTAAAATTTACGCGATTTCTAAAACTGAAATTGTAATTAAGTTAGCCGCTAGTTGAGTTTCGTTGCTTCGTAGCTCGCTTTCCATAGTCGAAACCGAAACTGGATATAACGACGCCGCAGTAATGACGCTAACGCTTTAATCTGTCACTTCCGTTTTTATCGGCGCTCTCGTGGCACATTTGAGAAACGTTAAAACTCTGGCCACATGTTGTGTCGCGGTGCTTGCGCGGTAAGTATAGCGAGTGAGTTATCCCGTAACGAAGTGTTAGTTATTTATCCAAGCTTGAATATCACAATGGCAGGCCTGTTTTTAACACTTTTAAATACAAAATGGACAATTGAAAACCGATCGTGCAACTTTTTATACAATAATACAATTTTCGACAATTTTCATTCGACAATTTTCATTTTCTATCACCATCCTTTGCTTCTGGATGCAAGAACCCTCGCAACCCCTTGACAAAGCGAATCCAAGCTCTGCTTTCCCGCTTGTCTGCCTGGTCAGCGGAAAACTGTGGTTTTCTGCTGGATCTCGGGCCATGTTGGGATAGCTGGGAATGAGCACGCTGACGCTGCAGCGAAAGGGTCCCTTTCTAGTCCGCTCGATAAAGATCTGCGCCTTTTGTTCCCTCCGACGCTCCACGTCTGAGATTGCTCGCTGCTCGGCAAGCCTTGTGAGACAAATAAGACGGCAGTAAATTGCGGGCTATTAAAGGCACTGTCCAGACATGGCACTCTGCTTGTCGCCTAATGGAGAATTTGGTTCGATCGTAAGCCTATTCATTCATGCAACAATACGACAAGACTCTTTTAAACGAAGCTAAAATGTTTTTGTTTTTACGGCTGCGTTAACACAAATCTTTAGGATTTCAATTCGACAATGAAATGTTATTATTTAATTTAGTTACGTCGAAGAAGTCTATTAGCTATAAGGAGGCAAACACGATGTTTTAATTTGCCAT